>NMRA01000051.1:948365-1037176 GCA_002633005.1 Phoronis australis
AAGGTTCAAATGCTTCTGGAGGCTACATTTTTTTACGTAAAAGGCTAAGAATCGGCACAGTAAATGGACCGGAAGTTTGCTACAAGTATACCGGAAATTGTTTACTTCCGGTTAAAGATGGCGGAAATATCGGCTATCGCACATGCACACCTCGATTTTGGCCTAAAAACGTTTTCTCCTCTAGAGGGCGTATTATAAGACCAATTCCTTCAATTTTTTACAGGTATTAGTTTCTTATAACATGCTATTATACAAAGCCGAAAAACCGGAAGTTGCTTTCAAGATGGCGGATATGGCGCATGTTGACCCATTTTCAGTCGTCTGGAGTGCGATTTTAAACGGGAAGAGACAAAGACGTGATTTTTTGCATGTAGATTCTTTGAAGTATAATCTTTCAAATGGCCTGAAACAAGTTTTTTCTCAGACTTACCGTTTTCGAGTTATTTGACTTTGAATTTCTTAAAAAAAACGCAAAATGTCATTTTTTTCAAAAAACTTACGGAATTAGGCGATACCATGAGTTTAGAATTTTGAACGGGCTTTCAGAAGATGTTTTCCATTTTTCGCTAGGACGTCTACTTTTCGAGTTGAGATTTTCTGATAACGCTGTTCCTTTGTTGAGCGCTCTTGCTGCATTGATGTTGGTTTATCTTCTATTGAACTAGACTGTAGCCTATTTCTTATTGATTTATGACATCTAAGTTCATCATATGAATGTTGTGATGTTGTTCATCATCGCCACCACCATCATCATATTCGTCATCATCATCATCATCTTCGTCATCATCTCCGTCGTTATCTTTTCCGTTAATTTCGCCAAGTGTCGCACAAGACTGTATCCTTTTTCTTACTGATTTTGGACTTATACGTTCGTCATGTGTATGTTATTATTACTTCTTTTGTTCATCCTCGCCACCATCGCCGTCATATTCGTCATCTTCATCATCACCTTTATCGTCATCTTTTTGGTTAATTTCGCCAAGGTTCGCTCCTCGGAGCGCTTTCATTTTAAAAGTTTGTTGTTCCGTGAGGCATTGGATGTGACTAGTAAAATTTGCTCTCAGTAGATGTAATGCAATACAAATATATAATTAAAGTGTCGCTGGTAGAGGCATTGCAAATGACCAGTGAAATGGGCTTCCAGCGTTTGAATAATTTACCAGTAAAATTTGTTGTTGGCATAGGCAATGCAAAATTACTAAGCTTTTAGCGTAGTCCATGATGGATAATTATTCTTTTCAAACGCAAAATCTTAATTTAAGATAAAGCGCTGCATGGTCATAGTAGGTCCTGGTGTGATGTCAAACCATTGTGTGTGTGGATTGAATGAAAGGTAGCCCAGTTAATCAAGTGGTTGTGTTAAGGATTAATTTACAGTTAGACATTGAAATGTGACCAGAATTGGAACATAAGTCACTTTTACTTTGACTTTTTTGCTGCTTTGCTATTGCTACATTCTTGACCCTTCATTGTTCAAACAACAGGTTTAAAATGCCTTATTAACCAGTGGCAATTATTCAAACAATGGTTTTAAATGTCTTTTTAACTGGTGTCTTGTTTAAGTTCATGTCCTGTCAGTTTAGGGATTCCAGCAATGTGTATATCAAAAAACACAGGAATGCAAGGGATTATTGTTTGAAGATGGTGCTTAGTCATGTGTCGTTATTTAAAGATGTTGTTCTATGCATGTCTTGTAATCATCCGTCATTCTATTATCCATCCGTCATGTCGTCTAGACAGCAGTTTGAACTCTGATTAAATCCCGTTATGTTCTGACAATGGTGATGCTTCATTTCTCCTGTCATCCCTTCAAAAACCGGATAACTGTGATGAAAATTTTCTGCTGTTCTCTGGGCGGTGAAATATACCACCCATGTTGCACCGTGTTGAAACGCTATATTGCCTTATGAATGTACTAATCTTGAAATTCTGAAGTCTGCTTTAGTGTTCAAGGTCTGTGGTTTTCGTGTACAGCAACTAACTGGCCATTGAATGCAATGTTGATTGAGCTGTTCTTTTGCCTTGCAGACATGCTACGGTGAAATTAAAAAGTGCCACTGCCATGATGACCGACTCTTTGTGTTCCATTTACTAGGAAAGGTGCTTTATCTTGCGCTTCAGGTAACAGTGGGTCTTCAGTCAGAGTGACGTTTTTCTTCTAATAAATGCCCACATACTTAAACGACACTTTTTGCTAGCTTTTCACCAGTTTAGTTTCGCTAAAATTGCACCCCTGAATGTGTTTTTGTTCATTTGTGGTGGCCATTTTGTTGCTGCACCGCTCAAAAACTAAATTAAAAATTCTAGATATAAAAACCTGCTGAATTTGAAGAATTTCATGTCACATTCTTAGCATAACTTGGGAATGAGTTTAGCATGCTAAATTGTTATTATGTGTTTAAATTCATTTGATGAAGTCATTAGATGAAATGCTGTGGAAAGAATATCTTTAAAAATAGGACCAATGCATTAATGAAAATGAGATGTTTACATTCAGTATTGAGCTTAATATATATTAACTGTTTGCTGGCTTAACTCATAGGTAAATTGGCAATAGTCACTTAAATGGGTTCCGCATTTTGAGAACCTCAAATTTGATGCCAGTTGTACAGTAGAAAAAATGGTTCTCATATTGTGATATCTCTGTAAGTGACTATTTAACTACCAACCATATTCGCCCTAATAAGCGCCCATGCTCCTATAACCACCCCCTCACGGGTTTTCAGACTTTGCTAAAATAAGCGCCTAACCTATGAACGTGTACATGCGAAAAATGCCTTACCTACAGTACTAAAATTCTACAGTAACGTCTTCAATTTATCAATAAGATCCAACAGTCCTGAAAAAAATCATTGTGAGCGGAATTTGTAGACCACGAGCCTCGCCGCTGTCGGTATTTAGCCATGACTATACACTTCAAACTTCCGCCATGCTTCAAAAAGAACGCATGTTTTGCAGATCTTGCAAGGAACGTGTCCCATTATGGTTTGGCCTTTCAGAACAGATGCAGCGTACTTGTCAAAGGGATTGTATTGTATATTCTCTCTCAGCAGGAATCAAAATTACGATACTTTGTACATGGGAAAACCGCAAATCGAAGTCTAATAAAATTTGATCAATGTTAAAAGCACGTAGCAAGGAAGGCATGCTACATACCTGTCATCGAAGACATTAGTCATCGGGAACTATCCATTCTTGACTAGCATAGCATTAGCATAGCATCGGTATGAAATAAATATTGGCACTAATTTCCGAAAGTTTCTAATTCCATAAAAACGTTTGCGTTATTTTCAAGAGGAATTATTTAATTAATCATAATTGATGTTTTTTAAGTCAAAATAACCCACTGATAGTCTGCACCCTTACACCCCCCGAATCTGCGGGAAAATAACTGTTAGAATGTCACGCATCCAGTCACCCGGCGGCTCACCGAGACAATTCTCAAACTTTTTTCGCAGATGAGATCAACAAGTGCTGAATAAAACACGTTCTGATTTACTGCTTGTGTTAATTTGTTTAGTTACAATGCACACCCAGATCGTTGCCTGTACTCTGGCAAATGAACTTTAATGACACGCACGCCCTTGGTTGCTCACACATACAGACGAAGTTTAAAACAAACGTCAAGTAACAACAACATGTGTTTGTCCAGAAATTTTCTAGTGTTGCGGGGAATGATCTAGTGCAGATTTGGACTTCAATGCAGTTAACCCCGACTCCACAGGAACTTATAAATCTTGGGTACGCTATTTGGAAAACTTAAAGAGGACTTCAGGTAATTTGTTGAGTCTAAACTATATTTTTATTCAAGAATTCAAGTTGCCCTATCGACAATCGCGAGGTAGCGACGCATCAGTCGGCGAGTTTTTGCCCTGAGATTTCAGCACAATTTTTTGAAAAATGATCGTAATGCAATGTACCACAATTTTGTGGAAAGTCTGTCATAGGTTACATATACATCACAGAATGTAAATTTGATGAACCCTAGCTTAAGATTTTACCCGTTTCGGAAACCGGGTTTCAACCGCTTTAGGCCATAATGAGCACTCCCCCATCCTGAAACGAATTTTTCGAAGCACCCTGGGTGCTTATTAGGACGAATACAGTAATACAAGTTTGGTTGTTACTCCAGCATTCAAATGCTGTTTCAAGAATCTGTTGCCTGTGCAATGACAAAGAGAGGTGTTTCCATCCATGTTGAATTACAGCACACTTATTACAATGTGAGATTGCCGAGAAGAATTCTGTCATCACTGCCACGTTTAGCCTGAAAAGCAGTTCTAATTCACCCGGTTTGATTTACCAACCACATGAATTATTCAATCGGTTCATGTCGGAGACATCGCAGCAACAACTCATTAAAGTTATGGATGTAAGCAATGATTATTATTTCGCGGTAATAAAATTACGGTTTGCAAAAAAGCAATTGATAATGAATCTCTATGCAATGATTAATTGCAAAATATTATGCTAATTTGATGTTCATTCAATGTAGATTTTTCTTGATTTCCATCTCCATGAGATTATGTTGTTTAATTGCAAACTACGTTATTCTGCTAACGAAGTCGAGCTATTTCTAAGGGTGATAAAGTCATATCCATGTGACAGGGTTAAGGACTAGAAGAGACAAAGGCGTCCATTAATCAACAGTCTTGACTTTTATTTTTGCAGCGGTTGTTCACCTCTTTTGTTACCAGTTCCTTGCCATTCGCCAACTGCGACAGTTCAATCCATGACACGCAGCTATGATATCTTACAGGCTCTGACAATCCTCAATACTGACCATTGATTGGTTTCATTGGTACCAAGAATTAATTGATTTAAATTCCCAGAACTATCCATAGATTAGTAAAGTCTGACTAATTATTTCCGTAGATAATAAGGAAAGTTGAAGAATGTCTAATTTGCACCTTATCTAAACTGAATTTCATGCCAATCAATACAGTGTGTTTTAAATAAGATTATGCACTTAAGTTCCACCAGTGCCAATCATTATAATAATGACAATGACAACAATACTCAGCAGCCTCGGCAGTTTATTTCCTGAGCCGCTAGGATTTAATGATAGCCTTAAAGCTATTGATTGAGCCATGTGACCATGCTCCTGCAGTAAAAGTTTTGCAAAATATTGAGAAAATACTTCGTCAAAAATGGATTTGATAACAGTGCCAGGAGACAGTGTGGCCTAGGGTGCTTTCTTTACTCGCGGTCGTGGGTTCAAGTCCCACTGGGTCACACTGCTAGGCCCTTGAGTCAGGTTTCTAGCTCCTTAGCTCTGTTTTAACTATACATTAATAAAGCATAAAAATAGTTCCGTGTGATAAGTGCAATGGCCTACATGCACGGCCTGCGCACGTCTGGTATAACGTGTTCCTCACTGCCTGCAATTATTTTTTTATTGCCAGATTTCTTCTGATATAAGTGTTGATGGCGAGCTTTTAATAACTGGTGTTACAGTTTTCGTAATAAACCTTTTAGATGAGATTCAATGTTTTTGATAAAAAGTCTGGAAAGTTGAGTGCTAATTTTGAATCCTGTGCTAATTGTTACAGTTTAAAAAATTTCTTCCAAGGTTTTGGAGAACTGTGCAAATATTATGTATACATGTCCAGGTTAACACCTATGTTTAACTAAATGCCCAACCCTGAATTTTAAACATGTAATAAAGTTTAGTTCTTAGTTATCCAGGATATGCATACTATTCTTAATTCAACCAGGTCTGCTAGACTGTATTTACCTAATTCCTAGATCGTCTGAGTCATTCTTGTCTCCTTTGGTGTACCAATCACATTTTGTTGCATTTATTGCCCAGTCCCCTTGATTCTGCGCCCACGTTTTGCTGCCATCTCCATCTGGCATTCAATATCTGTTGCTTTATCTGCTAAACTCTGAGATGGATGTTCATGAAATTGTGCACACATGTTCCTATCGCGAACGGGTCACGGTACCTGTAAATTTTTGTTCAGACTTGACCACTACTGAGTCCCCTAATGGCAATTTTATGGGCACACATCAACACTCACTCTGCTCTTGTTTTAATTCTTCAACGTTTTGAATGGGTACGCCATTGTTTTATTTGGAGGTTTTGTTTTAGTCTAGTTAAGCCACCTATACGTTCTGAATCCAAATTTGATAACCTCGTAGGGTCATTTGACCTTCACCCTTAAGAGTTTTGAATGTTATTATGGTTTAAAGTACATTTGAATGAAGGATTGGATTTTTTATGCGCCCACATAATTATATGTAGGTGCATATTGCCCTCATCTCTATCTGGGTGTCCGGTGTCCGCGCCTGTATGTCCCAAACCCCTTGCAGGATCATATTGAAATTTAGCAGGTGTGTTCCAATGGGGTTGACAACTGAGGGCGACGAGTTTCGGACCGTCCCAAATACCGCTGTGCTTCCTAGTGGCAATTTTAGTTTTTTGCATCTGCCTCTGTATCTTCAAAGGTCCTCAACCGATTTTTATGAAATTTGGCACATAGGTATGTGCTAATGAGAGGATGCTATCCTTCAGTTTTCGGATGGATTCGAGCCATTTTGCGTCATCTAGTGGCCATTTTTACTATTTTCGAGTCCGTTTTTGGCGTCCACCCCTCTATCAACCAAATCACTCGAAGGGTGTTTGTGAAAGTTAGCATGCATGTTCTTACTATGAAGAGGACGGTTGACGATTTTCCGACGACTTTGACTACTGTGGCGGCTCCTAGTGGCAGTTTTTTTTTGCACCTATGGCTGTATCTCCTAAAATGTTGGCAGGATCTTTACTAAATTTAGGAAATGTATAATATATGATGTTGACAATGGATCACAACAACTTTTGGACGGATCTGACTACCAGTGTGCCCCCTAGTGGCAATTTTAGTTTTTTACGCTTACCTCTATCTTCAAAGGTCCTCAACGTATTTTCATGAAATTTGGCATATAGGCATCTATTAGTGAGATGATGCTATCCTTCTGTTTTCAGTTGGACTTGACGTAGTTTGCACCCCCTAGTGGCCATTTTTACTGTTTTCATGTTCACCCCTCTATCAACCAAACTGTTCTAAGGATGATTGTGAAAATTGGCATGTATGTTCTTACTATGAATAGGACAGCTCACCACGATTTTCCGACGACTTTGACTACTGTGGTGCTTCCTAGTGGCATTTTTTGCACCCATGGCTGTATCTCCTAAACTGTTTAACCAATATATTTATTTGATGTTGACAACAAATGACTACAACTTTCAGACGGATGGGATTACCGGTGTGCCCCCTAGTGGCAATGTTAGTTTTTTAGGTTCACCTCTGTATCTTCAAAGGTCAGAAAATTTGGAATATAGGCATCTAATGGTGAGATGATGCTCTCCTCCCGTTTTTGGATGCAATCGAGGTACTTTGCACCACCTATTGGCCATTTGTGCTGTTTTCAAGTCTGTTTTTGGCGTCCACTCCTCTATTAACCAAACCATTATAAAGATTTTTTTGAAAGTAGGCATATATGTTCTCAGTGTGAAGAGGACAGTTGAAGATATTGCCTTTCACTACCGTGGTGGCTCCTAGTGGTAGTTTTGTTTTGTTTTTCGCCCATAGCTGCATCTCCTAAACACACTACATGATGATTATTAAATTAGCTAGCAACAGACGACGTCTTTCAGGGGGATCCAATGAACGCTGTGCCTCATAGTGGGAATTTCATTTTTTCCATTTTCCTTTGTTCCTATGAAGTTCCTTGACCATTTTTATGAAACAAATAAGCAACCCTAGAAGCACACCGTGTGCGGTACATTTGTGTGCGCAGTTCAACGCTCCGCGTTGCTCTTGTTAAATATATTTATATAACAAATTAGTAAACTAGTAAAACTTAATTTCTGATAATCACAAAAATCTTAATATAATACTATGAAAGCAATGGCCAAATGTTTGTGATGACTTACCCGATAATTGCTTTTTTCTGAAAAGCCTCTGAGATTGACGTATTTCGTGCGAAACTTGCAAATTGTAATTGTTCACTTTATTAGCTAATGAAAAGCTTGTCTGAGATTTGCTCTTATGGCCTTTTAGGTTTTATTAGGATTAGCTGTCAAAAGTTTTTTGTACGGGTTTTTATCATGAATTTGCAAATTTTGTGCAAAAAATTTCATGTTTTGTTGTAAATGTGGCGACGAAAACGTCAAGATAATTTAGGAAAGAACAAAGTCACATGATCGCGAACATTTGAGAATTATTGTTGTGCACATAAGATTCTGTGATCATCAAGGGTTTTGAAAAATATATAGTTTTATGGGTCCACAATTCACACTTAAAAAATTACTTTAATAAATTTTTATTCTGGGTTACAAAATCTTTTAAGTGGTTCCTGAAACCACAATCTAGTAAGGTGTGTCCATTCCATGATGCAATTCTTTTTGGCATAACCTCTGTACTGACAAAAATCCAAACTTATTTGTGGTTTTCAAACTTTTTAATAATTTTTCAGTGGAAGTCTGTTGATGCTTATTTCCTGTTTGATTCTAAGCAACACACCGTGCCGTCTTTAAGAAACTAGTGTGTTGTTGTAGGATTCGCGCACTATTCTTGGTGCATCATATGCGCAGCATCAGAGTCATAAACTATTGTTAGGCTGTGCTCAGCTTATGTAATTTTTGCACACAATGCCCAAAATCAGAAGTCACAAGTGTGAAGTATGGGTTTGCATTATTTTTCTCCATGAATACAAAAATTGTAATGAAAATAACCTCTGATTAAAAAATAAAAGGCTTAGCCTTTTCAATTAAAACAGATAGATTGTATAATTTGGGTAATTTCATCTAGAGCACTGCTGTTGTTTTTCATGTGAATTCTGAGATGGTTGTCAGCTTGTAAACACCAGTTTACATCACAGGTAACATTTGGACCTTGTAACCTGATCTATACTTTGTGTTTTAGGTGGTGAGATTTATTTCAGCGTAATCAGATACCATGTTCCAGGAGAATCTTGCTTCCAAAATATTTGCCAAATTAATTTGAATTTGGCATCATTGACTTCTTTTTGAAGGTCACAACGAGAAAATTAAAAATTTACTTTATTACTTTTTACTCAAGAAGATACGCAGATAGTTAATAATTTTCAGCATGTCATTTGTGGCCATCTTCAGGCACCAGTAGATTTTGGTGACTTGTAATTTGTTATCAAGGTCATAGGTAGAAATGTAGCAGCTGACTGGGAAAGTTGTTGGCACAATATCTCAGGAAAGAAACTTTGCATTTTGTTTGTACTGAGGTTTAGGTAGGGCATCTTCAGAGTCCAGTCGAATTTGGCAACTTTGACCTTGTTTTCAAGTGGTAGTGAGTAATGTTGAAGCTAGTTCGCATCATGCACTGTATGATAATTCATTTTCGAAGCTAAGTTTTGTCATTGGAAAATGTTGGCAGGGTAATTTTTGTAATGTGAAAGGTTATTCACCATATGTACATAACAACATGAAATTGTAGCCTTAAAACTGCATGCGTCCCCAGGCATTGGTGGAAGAATTAGTTTACCCTTTGACAGTTGCTACGGTATGTTAATTTTATGACAGGCCAGTTGGCAAACTAGATGAACTCAATTTCAAGCTAGTTTTATATTAGAAAATTGGCTTGTGCCCTGAATCTTTGTGAAGAACGGCACTTTTGAGTTTTTGTCCACCAGGCTTGGTAGCCATTATGCACCTAAATACCATTGAGAGGTGATTTAATTATTGCTAGATTCTCCACTACAAAACAACTGATTGTAATTTAAAGTTGTTGATTTTAACTTCTAATTACTGTTATATTGACCTTTTATGTATAGCAAAGTCGATGTGTATGCATCCTGTTGCTTAGATTTGTGGGATACAAGTGGTCCAATTCAAACTACAGAAAGCATGACACAGGCAATTTCTTGGTAATTAAGCTAGCAGTTGAAATACAACTAAAATCATGTGATTTCCACTGTTCATTTGTGGACTAAAGTGTAAGGTGGTGCTGATTTGGCTGTTGGCTATCCCACAATCCTTTATGTAAATGAGGTCACTATCCATGAAAAGGTCAATGTTGTCTTCACAAAGTGCCGACATACAGTACATGCCAAAAGTACGCAGACAAAATGACCCAAAATTTCCCAGTCATGATGGCTGGGAACAAGCCAATTCATAGTCTGAGTAAGTCTTCACTCTTGATCGAGAGTGAAGACAGGAATAAACAGGAAAGTTATTAAGGTGGCTAATGGTCATTCTGTAATTAGAATTTTGCCGCTGTAATATTTGTTACCTGTAATATTTTGCTGTAAACAGGGAAATGGCATTTTGTTTCTGAATCATTACTTTTGTGTCTTGTACTGTATTTCCTATGGTTTCATTCATATGTTTCAGATGCTCAAAGGAAATCAGTGTCTACACTTTGTGGCGCTTACTTCAATAAATCGCATTATAGACATATGCATAGTATTCAATGTGCAATCTACCGGTCGCACTAACCATGAGGAGACTGATGTTAGAACCGATGTAAAATGTGACGTGAAAGCCGAAGGCAAGTCATCCATAGGAAAGGAAAAGGAAAATTGCTCAAAGGCTGTCAGTGATAAAACTCACAAAGACAAAACGAACAGTGAAAAAGCGTCAAAAGAAAACATATGTGATACATGTCCCAACGAGGCCACACCGATGGAGATTCTTTACTCCTGTGATCCAGCTTTTATGATGAACATTCTTCACAATGCCATCACCATGGAGAAGAGAATTATTGGTTCTCGTCAAAAGTGTACACCATCCACTCGGTGGCACCACTGTACATATCACTGTGTTCAAATACTCAGTGCCCGTGTCGTAACGGTTCTATCGCACAACTCTGGCATTCAACACCGACTCGTGAATGATGGGCATTTGAAAACTCTAGTTGAAGCCATCGACCCCAATCATGATCCTGTAAGGTTGCCTCCCATTTCATTTTTTGTGCCCATTACTTTATATGTGGGTGCATATTGTGGTCATCTCTGTCTGGGCGTCTGGCTTAAAATGTATTTTCATTCACCAAACAGGGTTCTAGTAAGGAGATGACGACGCCTTCTCATTTTCAGACAGATTTGATGTTTTCTGCTTCCCCTGGTGGCCATTCAAAAATTGATGAATAAGTTTCGGATGTCTGCCTATATTAGCTAGTGGCAATTTTGATTTTTGCATCGACGGCTGCATCACCTCAACCCTTTGAACAATCTTCGTGAAATTTTGCGGATGTGATCCTAGGGACATGGCAACATGTGATGATGAGTTTCAGACCAGTTGGGATACAGCTGTGCCCCCAAGTGTCAATTTTTTATGTTTGCCTATTTATCTTTAGAGTTCATCGATGGATTTTCATGAAATTTGGCAAATAGGTTTCTATTAAATGCCTTTTCATTTTCGGACAGATTCGTAGTATTTTGCACCACCCAGTGGCCATTTTTTATTATTTCGAGTCCATTTTTTGAGTGTTTGCCGCTTTATCTGCCAAGTTGCTCAAAGGGTAATTATGAAACTTAGCGGTTGTGTTCCTGATGAGACCATGACGTTTGACAACTGTGGCATCCCCTAGTGGTGTATTTTTTACAACCATGGCTGTAGCTTGTGATTCCTTTGTGGTGCATTTGTCTTTGTGAACTTTTGTTTGTAACAGCTGTCCGTGACTCTTGTGACGGCTCTGACTACCGCTGTGCCCCCTAGTGGCATTTTTAGTTTTTGCATTTGCTTCTGTATCTTTGAAGCTCATTGAAAAGTTTTTCATGAGTTTGGCAAGCAAGTTTTTATTGTGAAGACAACAGCACAGTTTCAGTTTGGGATGGATTTGACGTATTCTGCACCACCAGTGGTCATTTTAGTTATTTCTGAGAATGTGGCAAACCACTCTGAGCATCATTATAAGAATTATCAGCAGTAATCCTGCCCACTAGAGCACGACTGACGTAGATTTTCAGACAGGTCCAACTAACTGTGGTGACTCCTAGTGACATTTTTGCATCTGCGGCAGTAGTTAACTCATGCAAGATCACAATTTGGCAAGTTTATTCCTATTACCTTGACAACAGATGAACAGATTCAACCACCGCTGCGCCTCCTAATGGCAATTTTATACATTTGCCCCTGTATCTTTGGAGTTCCATATCTTCATTAAATTTGGCATACAGTTTTGTATTAGAGATACGACGATACCTTCCCAATTTTGGCCGGGTTTGACTTATTAATTCTGTGCCATCTAATGTCCATTTTATGATACTAAAACATCCCTAGAAGCACACCATTTGCATTGCATCCATGGGCACATTTAAAAAAATCTGCGTTGCTCTTGTTTGCTGTTGTATTTAAATTCAAAGTATTTTGGTTGAAACTTATTGAGCCTCGTCTCGAGCAATAGATTTCCTGAATGACTTTCTTAACCCAGAAATCACTTCTAATCCTGTGTATGAAATAAACTGAGGATAATTTTATTGTCATGGTAAATGATTGAAATCAAATGTTGTATTCGACAGAAGTCAGGTTCATGGCAGCTTTCATAGAAAATAAACACATTTTCTTGTTTTTATTACTTCCTCAAGACCAGTGAAAGTCCACCTGCCTAACAAAACTGAAAGGCCCCAACATGCTGTTACAAATCCCTTCATAAACCCTCACCTTTATTATTACTTAATGTTGCTGTTATTGTGATTATTTTTTCCTTCTAGTGGTGATAGTTGTTGCTGGAGTCCTGTTTCAAAATGCTAATAACAACGTTGTAGTTATCTCCCCTATTTCCAGCACCTACTCTGCCTCCTACTACAGACTCTGGCTTGCATCGCCCTCAACCCCAACTTCCATCAATGCCTGCTGGACAGCGAGCTTTCCGATGCCTTGATGCAACTCTTGCTCCCTTCTGATGAATGGTACTATACTAATCACAGCACCAAGTATGCTAAGTTTGTCAAGTACCACGCTGCCAGGATCCTAGTTTACATGGGGCTGTTCCATTGTCTAGCAGGGAGGGTCGACTTATTTGATCCGAAAGGTGGGTAACACGGAGAGGAGCTTTGCAGCAAGCTAAATGCATTGATTTATCCAAAGCCAAGCAGACATAAAGCATGTCACGAATATTGCATTGTTACAGTAATACCCCTCCTCCTTCTATCATAAAAACATTTTTATATAAACCACTTACTGTTATGAAATTGATTGTTTATTGTTCTGTTGTCGAATTGGAGCTGAATTTCAGGACTTAGAAGTAACTGATACTAGTTAATTATCAAGACCAGGCTTTACAAGTTGGCTTTACATGGCTGGTCATTTTATGTGCCAAGCATGGTCTCGAGGAATAGCGAACTGCTCGTTCTTTGTGAAACCAGAAATCACCGAGTTCCCTAAGTCAGGAACAAGTTCGCTCTCAGTTAAGACCAATTTGATAGTGATGAGTGGTCTAAATCGAAAGTTTGCTGCTTTTGCAGAACTCGGCTTTCATAGTCGCTTTAATTGGAACAACTTACATGTTCACTCATAAGTTATAATTCTGAGTGACTAAGTAGATGAGACTGCCTCAACAGCATCTGTTTTTTTTTGGTACGCATATTGAGAGTATACACCTCTTGTTATGTACTGTACTAGACGACAGCTGCCATGTTGGCTGTAATGATCTTGCACTTGCTTGAAGTAATGTGCGTCATTGTGGATGCTCACCTATCGTGCTAAATTTTTCATAACAAAATTTCTCCTGGTGGAAACCAACTCTTGCCACAGGCACGTATCAACTTGACCACATGCCGCAAAAATTTTTACCACTCGCGGAATACCTTACCATGGAACCTAGGTGAACTCTGCCCATTTTCCAGTAAGAGTGCTTATGTGTGGTAGGAGTTCAACTAAGTTCTGTGGTAAGCTTTTCTGTGCGTGGTCAAGAGTTTTGCAGCATTTACATGAGTGCATCTTTATCACATGCCGCAAAACTCTTACCACGCATAGAAAACCTTACCACGGAACCTGCTTATTGGAATCAATTTTAAGTGCAAGTGACTGATAGCTGCAACACTGTTTCTAAGAGTTGTTTTTTCATCACTGGCTTTAAAAAACTGTCTGCGGTAGAATGCCCTAGTGGTTGACGTTTAGGCTCTATGGTAAGAATTTGCTGTGCATGGTGAGAGGTCTTCTGGTGTGTGGTAAAGGTGCATGCCTGTGGTACCAGTTGGTTTCCACATCCTGATATTGTGAATCACATTACTGTCATAGCGACCGACTTCATAAGATGTCTGTTAAAAAATTACCATAACCAGATGAACGTTTTGAAATAACCGTGATAGAACTCCTTAAAATTACCCAGGTAATGCTCTCATTTGGGACGGTGTGACCGAGGTATTAAACTAATGGACTAGTAATTAGTGTTTTCCTAGTCAAGTTGGTGGTTAACCACTGTGTCGCGCAGGGCTAGGGGAGGAAGTATTCAATGACCTTGATTGTGGTGGGGGAAATGTGGTAAACCTAGATCTCTTTGTAACTGTAGCTGGTTCTTAGGTAACATTTGTGCCCAAATGACGAAATTAATACTTTATAATTGGGACAACATTACTGGTGTCATGCTGTGGAAATGATCAGTTGCTGTTGAAAAGCAAAGCCTGGGTATGTGTTTTAGAAACAAATCAGCAGTTTTCAGGGGTGTGTCCAGGGAACTTTCCTAAACGCAAGTGCGCTAAATGGGAGCTTACCTAGGTGTAACCTTGCAATGCGTTTGCCACTGTCAGAAGTGATTGGTTGGTGGGGGTTGTAATTTTGAATTATATGGGATATGCATTTATTACCGTTTCCGCTTTTTGCTGCAAATTCTTTGCAAGTGTCTTGCATCTATACGATGCAGCCTTGTATGTAAGGCTATAAGATGATAAGAACAAATAGCATCTGAAAAACGTTTGGGAGGGTGGCTTGCTTAGTCAAAGCATACTTTCTAGCTTGGCTAACCAACATAAGATTTGATACTGCCAATCTGTTCAGCCGCATAAACAGCCTGGTAAAATGTAATGCGCATGATGTATTCCGCTGCTGGATTGTATGGTGATCATAGTGCAATTTTTCTACTGGTTTTGTTGCAGTGTTTACAGATACCCTCAGCCATTCCATCCTGCACGTGCACTCCCCGGAAGACAGTTTCATTGAGCTGATGGCCGTGGGCAAGATCATGACCATTGATGGTCGTGGCAAGGTGTTGGCCTCTTCACCCGAAGGCCTCGTTAATCACCTGCTTCAGGTAAGCTCTACCAGACCCGCATTCCATGAAGCAAGTTTGGTGCCTGCAGAAAAGTGAATTAACACACTTGAGACATTGCCATGCATTACATGCAAAGCACATGAATTGATCACAATGACTTGGGTCTCGTGTGTTTTATGTCACAGGTTTATGACCGTCTATATTATAGAGGGTGTCTAAATTATGGGACATACTATTAGTAAAATGCATTCAACTATGATCTTAAATTTTCAATAGCATTGATGACCTAATATATTCAAATGGGATGACAATTAGACTGCTGCGGAGTTTATTTCACTTTTTTCTTAAAACAAACATCATATCATGAAAATGATGCAGAAAATGTAACTTAAAATGTTTGGCGCTATTTCAAAAATCGCGCGAAAATCTGTTGTGTGTTTTCATGCGCGCGAGGCAGTGGGTTATTAGTAACCAACCATGAAGTGGTTGTGGCTGAATTGGCCAGCCACGGACTTTAAAATATTGATTTCATGTGTATCTGTGGCTTTTGAAAAAAAATTATCCGAGACCTTGGCTGAAATTGATGTTGACCGACGGTTTTTATGCACATTGTGCCATCGTCCCCAGCAGTGTCTGGGGTCCACTGCTGTATTTCCAAAACCTCTTGATGGGCATTCGTGAATTTTGAAGACATGTTCTTGTCATGATGGTAAGGCACAAGCAAATTTTCAGACGGATCTAGTTAGCGCTTTGCCCCCTAATGTCAGTTTTATTTTTTGCATTTGTTTCTTTGTCTTCGAAGTTCTGGCTTTGATGGATTCTCGTGAAAATTGGCAAATAGGTACCTACTTAAAGGAGACTATAATGTCTTCCTATTTGTGGATGTATTGAATGTATTCTAGTGACCTATCGGCCAAATTACTATTAGGTTCATTATCAAAATTAATTTAATGCGTTCTTACTGGGTGCACCTAGTGGTAGCTCTTTCGCATCTATTGGATCTCTGTTAAATTTGGTAAGTGTATTAATGTGAAAAAGGATGACGACGACTTTCGGACATAAACCTTTTGCAGGATGTTTGTTAAATTTAGCAAGGGTTTTTTTTTACGGATGTGGCAATGGTTCACTATTGTGCCATTAATGGCTATTTCGTTTTTTTTTTCGGTTTCCTCAGTATCTTTAAAGTTTCCTAATGGATTTTTATCGAATTTGGCTAATAGGTTTCAGTACCACCTTCCCATTTTTGGATGAATTCGGCATATTGTATACCACCTAGTAGTCATTTTTATTATTTTTTTAGTCTGATTTTTGGTCCGACCGCTGTTGTGCCCTCTAGTGGTGTGTTTTGCTTATGCTTCAATATCTACCTAGTTCCTTGGTGGATCTTGATGAAATTGGTATGTGCTTCTGTCTGTGGGAGTACAACTGACGTGGATTTTAGGACAAATCTGTCTATTGCGGAGTCCACTTTGTCTAGTGGATTTTATAATAGCAGACTTGGTGCCACCATTTTCAAGAAGAGAAACATCATTAGTCGTGTAGGCCTATTCCACTTCTTGGCAGTCCAAAATCAATGTTTGGCCTGAATCTACTGGATTACTTTTTGTAGGTTGCTTAAAAGAATAGTCTAAAAGCTAAGAACAAGCATCAGGTCCAGGAACCATCAAACGTTACTAAAGACTCAACTCAAAATATGGCCAATCACATCGCATGGAGTTGAAAAAAGTACTCAAAGTCAGGCATGCAATTCACCAATTTTCGAGTAGAGTTGAGTAGAGTTCCATTGTCATGGGCCCTAAAATCCAAAGGAAAGTATTAGAGAGATTGGCCAGCATATGAGCTAATGTCTTAGTGCTGTAGTGGCTGCTAATTGGCAAAAAAAGCAAAGGATTTTCATGCACCTGAGGCATCCATTTGAAGATGTTATTTGAGTATATAATATCACACCTTGACTTCAGTCAGCAAGTAGCATTTAAATGCGTCATTCTTTTTTATTTAGTTAGACTAAAGTGTGTCCCATAATTTTGAGAGAAGCTAATGCACTTCATGGCAAAGTTCTTTTGATCATCAGTTACTTCTTATTGTATGAGTGTACAAATTTTTCTGCTCAACAATCAAGATTAAACTTGCACTGTAACGGTGTTAGTGTCCTAGAGATTTGACAGGTCTGGGACATTTGTTCACTCTGGTTGTGATGGGTGCTAATTTTAAGAGCAGTCAGCGATCTCCATAACTGGTGGATTTTTCTTGAATTAACTGAGAGTGGCCATTAATGAACATTCTCGGGGCACATGACTACTCGAAATTCGAAATTCGAATGGCAAGTTGACAAATTATGTTCCATCGTTGGAGTGATTTTTCTGTTTCTCCACGAGTTGTGATCAGTCTTGCTTTTTTAACCAAGTTTCGATTGAAATTTGATAGCCCTTTTCTTTTTCCACAGACTGTTGTGACAGAGGAGCATGGCTTTCTACTTTCCAATCTCATTCGACTACCAACAGAGGATCATGCCACTGACGATTCACTGTCATCACCTAGCATCTCTCAGGAGTACCTGCAGAAGCTGGAGCAGACCCCATTCACGGAAATCTGCTTCACGTCTCTCCCTCTTCTTATCCACCCTATGATCTTAATCCGACTCCTCGCTCACAAAGTGTTTCACTCGATGGTGCGGCGTAAAATGTCGATTGCTGCAGCTGAAAAGCCAGTGTCGCTTCATACCAAAATCACCAACCAGTTTCAGAAACGTCCACGCATCAGTTCATGTGGGGATAGTACGATGAGGAAACAGAGGTTTCACCAAGGTCCCAAGAACAGCGATGGCATCCATAAACGCGCAAAATCTATTGACAAGGAGTACCTATCTAGGAATTCAACAGGCTCAGGCAAAAACAGTGTTACCGGGCTTGCGCTGCAAGCCGTTGTCAGCCATCTGGTTCTTCCATTAGAGATAACAAAAACGCCGTCACCACAGCCAACGGACTTAGACCTGAGCAAGTGGGAGAACAGTGAGGGGCGGAAATCTTATTGGCAGACCATAAAGCGGAGGCTGTCCAAATCTCAGGGGAGCCTAGGGTCTGCATCGCGGAAAAAGAAATCGGAAGAGGTCGACATCGTTGCATTCCAGCGAGAGTTGATTAATTTGCCCACGTTTGAGCTAGACACGCCAGAAGCGGGTTTGGCCCGTTACACCTCTGTGCCTATGTTGGACACTCGGGACAACACCGAGGAGGGTAGTGATATAGAGGAAGATGGTCCCTCCAACTCCAATAAACTTTTTCTCAAAGAGATGAAGAGTTCACTCAGCAGACCTCCGCGGTCACCAAATATCATTGTCCACAAGTCCATGTCTCATCTTGACAAAAGTTCCGATGAATTGGACAATGATCATTTCCAAGGTGGCTCCGTCACTGACATTACAAAATCCATGGACCATCTCGGCGTGAAGGAGGAAACGACCAAAAAACTGGAGTTCAAGGCTGGGCTGGGCTCAGAGTCTGGTCTTAGCCATTCGTTTCTGTCCATCAACAGTGATTTCACTCCATCAATCAGCCCAGGTACATCACGTGTTGGCCTCCATCTTGTAAATCGGACTCCATCAGTGACATCAGAGCAAAGCGGCGCGTCCCGAACAAATAATATGTCTACCTCGCCAGTACAAGCTCTTTCACCTGCTTCGAACACAACAGTCGTAGCACGCTCCGTGCCGTCCTCCCCGACTCAGAAAATTCCCAGCCAGCACAAAGCAGTCATGCGCTTGTTCGATATTTGGATCACCGTGTGCAAGTCAGATCTGGAGTACCCACAAAGCATTCAACAAGAGATGAGAGCATTCCTGAATAAAATGAACAGCCTCGGCAATGAATACAACTTGTGGTGTAAACATATGTGGACAGTACTTAATCTTGAGGTAAGGTGTGAGGAAAGTTGGTTGTGTCAACTGGTTATTACGTTTTACAATTTGGATTTTAGTATTTGCCAGTATTACAAAAAAATTTAGATTCACTATTTAGCATTAGAAATGCAGAGTCATATCACATTTTCAAAAATTTTGCAGGTCTTGCATTTTAATGCGCCCCCACATTTCTGTGGGCGCATTACGTTGACGATGATTTTCGGACGAATTCGACCACTGTGGCACCTTCTAGGGGCTTTTTGCATCCGTGGATGTTTCTCCTACATCCTCTTCAGAATCTTTATTAAATTTGGCAAGTGTATTAATATGAAGTTGACAATAGACAACGACTTTTGATGGACCTGACGAACGTTGTGCCCTCTAGTGGCAATTTCATTTTTTCCTGTGTTTGAAGTTCATTGACAGATTTTCATGAAATTTGATAAATAAGTTTCTAATAAAAAATGATGGCATGTTCTTGTTTTCAGATGGATTTGACGTACGTGCACCATCTAGTACTGGGATTTTCTGTAGATAAGCCCATGGGCATGTATTTGGAAAATGAAAATTTTAGGCGTATTGGCAACACCAAATAAACGCCTGGGCCTTTAATCGAAAAAGGGGACATGCAAACGGAAAGTCATAGTTTTGCTGACTTAGACATGTTTTACTTAAAACTGTGTTTTTGAATTTTATGTTAATAAATGGACAGTTCGCCAACACCTTGCTCGTTTTTAACAAATGATGAATGTTTCATAAAACTGAATTATTGTGACAAAAAGTTGACTGGGAGTGGGCTTCTTAGAGGAAATTTTCCAAATAAAGGCCCTATTATCTGGACACTTGGCACACAAAGTTGTAGCACCAAATAAACACCCATGGGCATTCATATGGTATAATTTCATGAATAAATAATTAATGTCCATCTGGTGGGCTTATCTATGTAAAACCTCTGGCCGGTAGCCATTTTTTGCTGCTTTCTTAAGTCTCTTTTTGGCGTACGCCCCTCTATCAACCAAACAACTACAAGGATGATTGTGAAAATTGGTGTGTATGTTAACTTTCTAGTGTGAAGAGGACGGCTGATGAGGATTTTTGGAGTACTTCAACTAATATGGCGTCTCCTAGTGGCAATTTTTTGGTGTCTATAGCTGTGTCTCCTAATTACCCTGTGCAGGATCATTCTTAAATTTAGCAAGTGTTTATGGATGACGATATTTAGATGGATCCAACTACTGCTGTGCCAGTGGCAATTTTTTTCTGTTATCTTCAGTATCGTTGAAGCGCTGTGATGCATATTTATGAAATTTAATAAATAGGTTTCTGTTAAGGAGACATATGTTCATTTCTCCAGAGGATTCAATGTATAGTGGCCATTTTTATGCGCCCACATATTTATATGTGGACGCATTATGTCGTCATCTCCGTCCGGGCGGCGTTCGTCCGACGTCCGCTGCTTTATCTCCAAAACCCTTTGACATATGTTCATGAAATTTGGCGTATATGTTCCATTCATAACTGGGACGGCATGTGCGAAGTTTCGGACGGATCCGAGTACCGGTGTGCCCCCTAGTGGCAATTTTAGTTCTTTACGCTTACCTTTGTATCTTCAAAAGTCCTGAACGGATTTTCATGAAATTTGGTATGTAGGCACCTATTAGTGAGATGACGCTATCCTCCCGTTTTCAGATGGATTTGACATAGTTTGCGCTACCTAGTGGCCATTTTTCGAGTCTGTATTTTTGCGTCCACCCCTCTATCAACCAAACCGCTCAAAGGATGATTGTGAAAATTGTCATGTATGTGCTTACTATAAAGAGGACAGCTGACAATGATTTTCAGACGATTTGGAGTACTGTGGCGCCTCCTAGTGGCAGTTTTGTTTTTTTGCGCCTATGGCTGTATCTCCTAAACCGTTGGCAGGATCTTTACGAAATTTAATAAGTGTATTTATATGATGTTAACAACAAACGATGACGACTTTTGGACGGATCCGCCTACCGGTGTGCCCCATGGTAGCAATTTTATTTTTTTACGTTTACCTCTGTATCTTCACAAGTCCTTAACTGATTTTCATAAAATTTGGTATGTAGACACCTATTAGAGCGATGACGCTATCCTCCCGTTTTCGGATGGATTCGACCTAGTTTGTGACACCCAGTGGCCATTTTTACTGTTTTTGAGTCTGTTTTTTTTGCATCCACCCCTCTGTCAACCAAATCGCTCAAAGGGTGATTGTGAAAATTGGCATGTATGTGCTTACTACGAAGAGGACGATTGACGATGATTTTCCGACGATTTCGACTACTGTGGCGCCTCCTAGTGGCAGTTTTGTTTTTGTTGCGCCTGAGTCTGTTTTTTGGCGTCCACCCCTCTATCAACCAAACCGCTCTAAGTATGATTGTGAAAATTGGCATGTATGCTCTTACTATGAAGAGTACGGTTGACGCTGAATTTCTCATGACTTTGATTACTGTGGCGCCTCCTAGTGGCAGTTTTTTTTTTGCGCCCATGGCTGTATCTCCCAAACCGTTTGCAGGATCTTTACTAAATTTAGCAAGTGTATTTATGTGATATTGACTACGGACGATGACGACTTTAGAATGATTCTGACTACCGGTATGCCTCTAGTGGCAATTTTAGTATTTTACATTGACCTCTGTATTTTCATATGTCTTCAGGTGTATACTTTGTGTTACTTCGTGACTATGAATGAAAAGTTCCAAGTAGAAATTTGTTTCTGGCATTCTAATGCTGTGCTAATCTCGTATGTTGGTAAATTTGTTTTTAATTCTATGTTTCTGTGGTGCTTTAAGCAACTGATGTATAGGATGTGCTTGTATTATGAAGATCACTCACATTTTGCCCCTAGCCTATTGAGGAGACAATGACCATGACTTTCCATTTTGCAAAGTACAACATACTACATATATGCCCTCTACTGGCCACTTTATGGTACCAATAAACAACCCTAAAAGGATACCGTATACGGTGCAATTGTGGGCGCATTTCAACGCTCTGCGTTGCTCTTGTTATTGTCTTGAAATTATGCACATACTAGATTTCTGTTAAGGAAATGACGTCTTCTCATTTTCGGGCGGATTTGGCATATTCTGCACTGTCCTTTACCCTTTGCAAGGTGCTTGTGAAATTTAGTGTTCCTATGGAGATGGCAATAAATGACGAGGAGTTTCAGACCAGTCCAACTACAGCTGTGGCAATTTTATATTTATGTTAATTGCCCCTGTAACTTCATAGTTCCTTCAACGATACTTTTTCATGAAATTTGGCAAACAAATTTCTTTTATGAAGACAACAGCACCTTTCCATTCTGTGATGGATTCAACATATACTGCACCAATTAGTGGCCATTTTAATTATTTCTGAGTGTTTTTCCCATCTGCTTTTATATCCATCAAACCCCCGCAAAGGATCATTATGAATATTGGCAGATGTCATCCTACTGACAAGAGCATGATTGCCAGTGGATTTTCAGACCAGTCAAACTACTATGGTACCCCATAGTGTCATTTGTTTCCTATCTCTGGCTGTATCTCCTAAACCCCTTGCAAGATGTGTATTGAAACTTTGCAATTGGACTCCTATTAAGTTGACAACAGATGAAGGGATTCCACTACCACTGTGGTTCCTAATGGCAATTTCTTTTTTTTGCATTTGCCTTTGTATTTGTGGGTGGGGTCAGTGTATTCTGTGCCGCTATAGTGGCCAAATAAACAACCCTAAGAAGCACACCATTTGCAGTGCAGTCACGGGTGCATTTCAATGTTCTCCTTTGTGCTTGTTTCCAATTCAGGTAACCATGGGGCACTTTTTTACAAAATTGTGTTTGGAGTATTCTGTGTGCTCGTACAACAGCTGCACCCATTGTGTGCGCTCGGGGAGTTGAGAAGGGTTAAATTTGACTAGCTCAATATCCAGGTCATAGAGTGCAGTAATTTATGGTGCTAGGTAAATATGGCCTAGGCTTATTTTTACTTATTGTTTTTATATATGTGGGTGCATATTGCTGTCATCTCTGTCCGGGCATCCGTCATCCGGCGTTCGCAACTGTATCTCCTAAGCCCGTCATGGGATCTTGATGAGATTTGACATATGTGTTCCTATGAAGCTGGTGACGTATGACGACGAATTTCAGACCTATCCGAGTACAGGTGTGTCCCCTAGTGGCAATTTTATTTTTTTACGTTTAGGTCTGTAATCTTCAGGGGTCCTCAATGGATTTTCATAAAATTTGGCAGATAGGCATCTATTAGTAAGGTGACGCTATCCATTTGTTTTGGGATTGATTCAAGGTATTTTGCTCCACCTGCCCGGGTGAGAATTTTACACATTTGACACACTAACGTGTCAAATTTTATACATTTGACACATAACATGGCACATTATTGCACGTTTGACATGCTAGCGCTCAAGAGCGTGTCAGGCGTGTAAAATTCTCACTCAGGTAGTGGCCGTTTTTATTGTTTTCTGCCCCTCTGTCAACCAAACCACTTTAAGGGTGATTTTGGAAATTGGCATATATGTTCCTACTGTAAAGAGGACGGCTGTCGATGAGTTTCCGACGACCTTGGCTATTGTGGTGCCTCCTAGTGGCAGTTTTGTTTACGCCATGGCTGTATATCCCAAACCCTGCAGGATCTTTATTAAATTTAGCAAATGTATTTATAATAAGTTGACAACGGACGGCGACAACTTTTAGACGAATCCGACAAACACTGTGCCCCCTAGTGGCAATTTATTTTTTTCCGTTTTCTTTTTTTTCTTAAATTCAAGCTCCTTGGCAGATTTTTATGAAATTTGGTAAATAGATTTCTATTGAAACGATGACATCTTCCTGTTTTCAGATGGATTTGACTAATGTTGTGCCATCTAGTAACCATTTCACTGTTTTGTAGTCAGTTTTTTGTGTCCACTCTTTCAACCATATCACTCTATGATCATTGTGAAAATTGGCATATATGTTCTTAGTGTGAAGAGGACGGTTGACGATGATTTTCCTACGACTTCAACTACTGTGGCGCCTCCATTGTAGCAGTTATGTTTTTTGCGCCCATAGCCCCCTAGTGGCAATTTTATTTTTTTCCCGTTTTCCTCTGTTTCTCTGAAGTTTCTTCATGGATTTTTATTGTATTTGGTAAATATCTATTAAAGAAGCGATGACAAGTTCCCGTTTTCGAATGGATTCAAATTATTTTGCGCCATCTAGTGGCCATTTTTGTGATACAAATAAACACCCCTAGAAGCACACCATTTGCAGTGCCTTCGTGGGCGTATTTCAACGCTCCGGGTTGCTATTGTCACTTTGGCAGTTTAATTTAATTTCACTGGGTCCAAAATGACATCGTACTGAACAAGTGAATATTAAGGAAATGAAAAATGGATTGCAATTATTCGTTACCTATCATTGAATAGATGTTAAAACTATAGTACATAGTAAAAATTTGGGAAACTATCATTTATACATAGTTTGTGCTGCACCAAAAATCATCTGTTGCAAAGTAGTTAGTGTTTAAGTACTTTGAAAAATGGCCATATTCTGTGCAAAGGAATGGGGGTCCTCACCCGAAACAATTTACTTATCAGAATACACAGGTATGTGTCATTGTTGAATTTGATGAAAAACAGATGAAATAATTATAGGCTTCAGTTACCTTAAGACAAGTCTGGGATAATGGTCAATCCTTCACCTTGTTGTCACCGTTTTTCATGCCTTGTTCTTGTTTAATCCTGGTGGTTAACTGGGTTATCTGAGAAAAAAATTATGTTTGGTTAGCTGCTAGTTGGCTTCCTGTGATAATGCTGTGATGTTATAGTTGTGATGTCATGGAGTTTTGATGTCATGGTTATGATGTCATAGAATCTTGATGTCATAGAGTCATGATATCATGAAGCTGTCTTGCTTTGTCTTGTTTTTTGCTGCTGCAGCACTCACTGGACTGGCAGCACTGTCCATTGTATTGACTGTTATGTTGTATTGTTTTCTATTGTGTTTCTATTACCTTTAGGAAGTGGATACCAAAAGCACATCGAATAATGAGAATGATGCAGACAACATAAATGAACAATACCTAAAGGTAAGACTGTTGGGATACATATGTAGAGACCCTGGTTTTCTGTTTTCAGAGCAATCCGTTTTAGCAAACTTAAAATTAATTTTTTTCCTTAAATGATCGGTTTTACTGTTTAAAAGTGATAGACAACTTAAAAATGATTTGGGAATTGTTTTACTTTTCTGCAGAATTATGCCACTGCTACATTTTATAGATAACTTGCTGCTTTCCATGTTAATTGTTTCTCAAAGCCGGAAAATGAACAACGCCACCTTCAGGAAGAATGGACAATCTGAACATTTCTGCTGCAAAACAATTTTTTACCAATTTGTGGCCAGAATGTTCGAATTTTATGGATTTTATTCTTAATTCTTAATAAAAAAAACAAAAACTTTTAAAATTATGGTGTTTACAACTGAAATATGGAAATTTTGTGCGTAATCACAAATTCTGTGAAAGAAGTCAGATTCCGCAAATTCCGTCCGTTTCTGTTATTACAGGAAACCATTGTCTTTACATATGTTATGAATAGAGAAATATGAAACACTTTAAACATATCGAAACAATATAAATTAAAGTAAAACAAAACAAATATTGTCTAATATGTCAGTCTAATGTTTTATCCACTTTGTGTCGAGGTACCTCAATGCAAGCACAATGTCCCTCGCAGCATGAAATTGTTTTTAATCTACCTTAGTATTCTGACTTTTCTGGGCTGTTGACCTTAAGTTACTTAAGGGTATGTTTGACCCTCGAAAATGTCCAAATTTGGCAAATTTCAAACCTTCTTTATCTCGGAAATGACTGATTGTATTAATATGAAATCGTTGAAAAATATATATTTTGTGATTTCTATGAATAAACTCAAAAGTTGCATCAACGGAAACGAAGGGACGATTTAGAAAGTTGTAACGAGCATTGTTTTTGAAATTTAATCTTGAACAATTACATCAAGCCAAATTTGGTCATGTTTTTTATACCTTTGCATGGGATGTACCTGTTTCTTTTTAGCTATATTTTTCTAAAAAGACATGGTCATGTGACTCAATCAATAACATATTGGTATGAATTCAATTATCAAATTTTACATGTTTCTTACTTTCAAGAAAATGCATACCTGTTTGCCGAGTTAAAATCTGTAGTTTTCTCGATAGATATTTGTCTAAATGCCCAGACTAGTCGATAAGTTTCTACTATCCTTAAACTAGTTGTTTGGTGTTCAGAATGTGTTTAGATGCAGAGACTGGCGTTTCCATGTAAGAGCCAATTACTGAACTAATTTTCAGCACAATTTTTGGATGTTAGCTTTTTCACAGTGTGAATATTTGGCCACTGCTGATGTTTGTGTCACATATTTTGTATAACACGGATCTCTCCCAAGGTCAAAGTTTATTGAGCTTAAATATGCATAATCTCAATAAATTTTGAATATGCAAATGAAGAACTTGTTTACAAACAACCCCAGACCCTCCAGTGTGTCGAAAACCATCCAAGAACCAGTTACCATATCTCACAAAAGAGTCGTTTTGTAAGACTATTTTTATGTAAACGAGTATGGTTAATATTTCATCAGGGGGACAAACAACTGAGGCCACCGAAAACTGACTCGAGGTCTAGCTAATAAGCTAACACTCCTCACAATGACCACAACGAAAGCATTCGTTCTGTAATTTCATTTTGCCGTCACTTTGTTCAATATTTGACATCATGCCATTTTGCTTCTAGTTGTGCATTTCTTAGGACGACAAAGGACTCCCTGGGAAACCCCCACAGCATGAAACAAGGCACAGTTTTTATTATTTGTTTATTTCACTATAAAATAACAGTTACTTTATTAATAATGGGAATTACTAGCCTAAGGGTTTTTTATAGGTTCACACTTATTTTTAAGTGTATCGGTTGTAGTTAAGGATACACACAGTTCTCCAGGGAGTTACTTGGCGCTTGCTACAAACTTAAATATACAGGGTTTTAATGAGACATAGCATCTTTAAGTCCTTGTTTTCAAAAGGAGCTATGTATTACCCAAAGTCACAGGAAAACCACCCAAGATTGTTCATTGACACCTAACACAATAGATCTGGAACTAAGCTTGGCTCTTGTTTATTTTGAGCCACCCTAGAAAAATGTCCAATTTTGGACCAATTCAGGACATCATATCTCAGAAGTGGCTGTCTGGATTCACATGAAATTTTAAGATACTATGGTTTGTGCACTGCTCTACAAAACTGTGTTACATATGTATGACTCGTATGGTTTTTATGAAAAAATAAAGTTGCATAAATTGAAAGCAAAACAATTATTTAGAAAACTATAATAATTTTTCTGAGATTTTATCTTGAACGTTTAATGTGAAATTGGGTCATGTTATCGATCCTGTTGTTTTGCTATGTCAGAATATACCTAATTCTTTTCGCTACATTTTCCTATAAAACTATGGTCACATGACTTTCATTAATGGCAAATTGGTCAATAGTGTCAAAAATTATATTCTACGGGATTTCTACTCACAGAAAATGTATACTTTTACCGAGTTAAATTCTAGATTCTTGTACACATTTGGCTAAATGTACAGACATGTCTATACTGTACTACATGGCCTTAATGTGACATTTCCTCCTAATTAAAAATGGTTGACAGGTAATTTGTTACAACTGAACTGTCGCTTTACATAAGATTGAGATTGCAAGTGTCATCTTTCTGCTATAATTTTGTTCATGTGCCATATTCTCAATCTGCTAGTCTCACTAACTTAAAAAAATTAGAAATGCTTGTCCAATGAAATTAGTGCCTGATACTATTTCGAAAGCAATTGCATATTTCATTTTTTTTTCATCAAGGTGCCTTGTCTCTAGACTTCAAAAGTCATATATCATCGATTAATCTGATTGTGAACATATCCTGTCGTATGTTGCTCAGGGTGCTTTAAAAAGGATCTGCTCGCTTGACACTATGGCAGCATGTTATAGACATGACTTGAAAGAAGGCATACTGAGTTGTCATCACTTAGTGCCTTATGTCATTGATGCTTTTCTGTAAGATATGCAACCTAAGGTTACCTGAATGACAATTCAGTCATTGCTTAACAGTGATTAATTGTTTACCAGGTAACGTGTAGATAAGATGGCATGACGACTAATAATTAAATGGGGCACTAACCTATGTACATAATGTTTAGGGTCAGACTTTCTATTCAGGATGAGCCGTCTATGTAAACGGTGTCTCCTCAAGATACACCTGTTAGATAGTTGAGGCACCTGGTTACAAGCGAACTCACAAAATGGGTGGCTAGGGACAGGCTCCAGGTTACAGCTTGTGGATTGCTGTGTGTGCTTTTTTACTTTGTCTCCAATTGATTACAGATATATCACAGTAGATGGAGGTAGGTTTAAATCACTAGTTCATTCTGTGATCTGAGGGGGTATTCTAATGTATTCACTCTGAGATGTACATTGAGTAATCTGACCTAACTCTAAGACTAGTCAGTAGGTTCTGTGATTAAAGTAACTGCTAGTTCAGATAATGTTTTTTCTGTAGATGAAAGGTAATCATCCTCAGCTTTCGTATTGGTCATATATTATAATTGTGGTCAACTTAGTCGGTCAGTCCATAATCCGCGTCCAGCTCTAGTGCATCTCCAAAACCCCTGGGTGAATGTTTGTGAAACTTTATTGACATGATGTCAACAGTATCCAAATATTCGGACATATTTGACTGCATTCTTGGAGAATCGATTTTGAATTATTTGGATATTTAGATTTCCCTCGACTGCCTACCAACATGTGTCACTTCAAGGCTTTTAAATCCCGTTCATTGTCCTAAGTTTGCTGCAAATTATATTGAAGTTAAATTGATTGTTCCAAAAAATTGTTTTAATAATTCAGAAAACATGATCTATCTTTAACAAGTTAGTCATTCTCTGTTTTGAAATTGAAGTTTTAGAGTACCGTATTCACCTTAATAAGCGCTCATGACCCTATTAGCGCCTCCTCGCATTTTCAGACTTTACTAAAATAAACGCCTAGCCCATGAACTTGTACAGGTGAAAAATGCCTTTCCTACACGACTCTAAAATTCTACAGTCACGTCTTCAACTTACCAATAAGATCTGACAGTCCTGAAAAATTCACTGTGCATGGAATTTGATAATTATACTTTTATTGTAGTCATCCGTTTGTTATGCTCAGTCAAAAAGCACGGCAAGCAATCAGTTAATTTCAAATTAACTTATACCTTGATAATATTCATTTCTTAAATGAAAACTTCATGAAATTAAATGGGTTACTCTTCTTTGTTAATACTTATAAATTTTATGAAGCCAAAATAAACCCTGAGTTTGAAATATGCAAACATGTATATCTAATTGAGGCCATGTGCTGTGGAGGAAAGTCACAGGCCATATTTCATTGTTGGTTTACTGTGTATGTAAACATATGTCTTCTCTGTCTCTTCTATCCATCAACAAGTCTGTGAACTTGTGTAATTACCAGCACCTACGCAGCCCCCTCTTTGGCCAACTGACGTGACCACGTTTCTTGGAATTGCCTCAATATTTGTGATGTCAACATTATGTAGCAAGATTTTGCATTCCAACATTTCCGGCTAAACGGATGTTATTAGAAAATTGTAGCTTTTGATGGATGATGAAGGGTTCTGAAGTCCTGCAAATTGCCTGTTAAATTGAAAATCGTTGTCTTTTCTTGCATTTTGTTTGAGAGCTGTGCCTAGTTGGAGTTGGTCAGGCCAGATGCATCAGGCTGGTGTGTAATTGTGTACATTCCTCATGAGTAAATTAGTCCTGGAATGAGTTTTATGACCTGATGGCATCCTCTGTTAATGCATTGCTGTTTCCTGGAGAAACATGTTGCAAGATTTCTATGCACAAATATTAGTGTTTTATTTGCCTGATAATTGGTAACCAGATCACAACATTGGTTGCTGGTGGTGGCACTTTGCAAAGCCTCATTTTATCTCACTTCAGTATTTAAATTTGATATCCAGTGGATTTTCAGTGTCCTCAACTCCACCGTTGGTGAAAGAGCCGTGGTGCATTCAAACCCAGAACACTTCAGTTATCGTAGTGTCAGGGGTAACAGGAATCAAACTGTGAGAAAAACCACCTAGTGGTTTTATATAATTTGAACTGGCTGTTTTCTTGTTGTATTTTTCAACATCCACCGACCTGGACAATATTTGCACCGAGTGACACCCTCGACTGTTGTTTCCTAAGTGACTGATAGTCTGAAGCAGATCTGACTAGTTGTGACCACAGTCAAACTGGGACACATTTTAATGTACCATTGATGGCTTATTGATTTGGTGGATGACCTTTGACTATAACTTTCAACTGTGTGGTTACATTTTTCTGCTGTTTCTGTTTTAGAATTTTATGTCCATAGCAACAGGAGAAATGGAAATTTATTTAGTTGATAATACAGAAATACTCCAGCATGGGTGCCGACTTTAATGTCAGTGGTTTGTCTAATTGTCTAATTGTTAATTGCTGTTGTCTAGACCACTAGGGGGCCTTTGTTTTTCTTAATTGTCGCCACCATTTGCAATTGGAGCCAGCCATTCAGCTTCTGTAGCCTTTGCTTCCTGGAATGCATCCTACATTATTCAGCAGGCTGTAAATCACCAATTGGGTCTGTGTGGGCAATTGACTCAGTTGGCAGTGGAGTTTATCTGTTTGGGTATTCTTGAATTCTTTGTTATCTTCTGCCTCACATTTGATTGAGTGGTACTGGTTTGGTGGTTTGTTGTCAGAGTTTTTCTTGTTGGGTCATATCTCTTCTTCGGTGGTTGGGTTTCCTCAGCTGTTCTTATGACATGTGTTTTGGTTGTGTTAAGACTACCAACTTGTAAATAGAATTTGTAATGTGACATCTCCTGGTTGGTTTTTAATTAATACTGTTTGTTTTGATTGGTGCAAATTTAAATTAGCCACCAGTTGTTGAAAGGGTTGTTATTGGCTTCAGGGAGCTGGTATGTGGTAGGCGTTATGGTAATGGATTCTTATTTTGACATTTTAGTACATTTCAGTTTTATTATTTTCTGATTTTCACCAGGAAACAGTATTTTGCCTGTGTGTTACACAGACCTCCATGTGTTTTCAGTAATGCGCTTGTTGTGATTCAGTTTTTGCCTCCAGGACTAACGGGATTATTTTAGCTGTCAGTTAAAGATTGTTGCCCTAGGCTGGTTGGTTCACCATGTGTTTGAGTGTATGCGTGGAATTGTAAACGGGAATGATTTCCCAGACATCCAGAGAGAAGCATTCAGAGCAGTTGGGGCGCAGGATACTTAGTCTCCGATTGGAATTGTGCAAGTTGGAACAGCGGATCAGGGCAATGCTTGTAAAGACTCACAGCCGTGGAAAATCCGTTCTGCAACGGAACTTGAGCTTTGAGACTCCTGACAAAATCTGGTGGCGCGTGACGATTCGCGTGCATCAGAAAGTCATCTTGGAACAATTTCCTTATTTTGGATTAATCGAAAAGTGCAATTTGAAACTCGGATACTTAAAGGATACTATTTGTAGATTTGGGGTAAGTGTATTTTTGACACTTCATTTTCCAAGTGGTTTGTAGATTGACAAGGCAGATGCTGTTAAGCACAATTATTCTATGTTGTTGTGTGTTTTGGTGCAGTCAGATGTCATCTTTTTCAATTTTAACAATCTATGTGGGATTGAAGTGCCTCCACCCATGTATGGGTTTTGTTTCTAAAAGAACTTTGAGCCAGTTGCCTATTTTTTCGGCAGATGCAGGCCTGGTGGCAATGGTTGCTTTTGACAGAATTAACAACTAGCAACCATCTTTATGAAAAGATGAATTGTGAGCCAGCGGTTCGAGAGCAACGGTCTCATTGTTTAGTGTGTGTATTTTCCCAGAAGCGAATAATACTGGTAAAAAACTGGCAGGATGAAAAGAGGATGATGATATTCAGTCCAACATGACATTCCACCTCCTGTTAGTAATAATTAATATTAACCACTTCAATTTAACTTATCACAGATGACAGACATTGGACAAGCTTCACAAATATGCATCCTGTAGATAACAGGGCTTACCACCTGGTAGGCCAGAAATATTTAGGAAATTGTCAATTTCCACTGTAATTGAATAAGGCATATATATATATTAGGCTGGTTTTGCTGTAACATCGTTTGTAGATTTGTTAAGCATATCTTCTAGAAGTTATTGGAACTCAAAGACTTCCTCAGTAGTCAATTAGAGTTTGGTCAATGAAACGATGCAGTGGAATTTTGTCAAATTTCCAAAGTAACTATTAGGTGATTGACAAAACTGGCTAGTTTGCAGTGTTTTTTAGATTTTCCGTAATAATCACATCCTCACAAAATGATGGGACTCACAGACGTAGTAGATAAGAATCTTGTCAATGAAACTTTTATGGAGGAAAGTTAATGTTAAAACTAGATTAGATTTTCTGAGTTATCTTTACTCCTAGGGGTAATCACGTTATTGCAACCGTATTGAAAATTATTGTTTAATGTTTGGATTATCGGAATTGTTTGCCTGAACACAGAAATACTTTTAGTGAGATGAGATTCTCTATGTTTAAGTGTTTTTCCAGTTATGTGAAGCTTGGGGCATATCTTAACTTTTATACCAGTACTGGTCAAATGACCCAACCTAACATAAAGTTCATTTTCACAGTCATCACAAACTTTTATTTCAATGTTTTGTTAAATCTAATGATATTTAACTGATATGTAGGCCACATAAGCCAATTTTTGCTATTTAACAGACAGACCCAACTATGATCTCGTGGATATTTTGCCACGGCTTGATGGCCAAATAATCAGATATTTGCAGTTCACCTTACAAACTTTCAACGATCTTAATATTTAATTATTAATATTATGTGCCAATTTTTTTGACAAATAATTAGATTTTTGCTATTTAACTGACAAAGACATCAGCTCTTAATTGTTGATCCAGACAGGGGTGAGGTAACATGGGCAGCGCACCATAGAGGGCTGGGGAACTATCATCACGGGTGAGGTAAATGTCATGGAATTTTTTTGTGATTGGACACAAAATTTAGCTAGGGGATTAAAAAATGTTTGAATGAGCATAGATTTGGCTAGGCAGGGATATACTTAACCACTCGCCCAGTTGCCAATGCGAGTAAAAATGATGCTGGACGAGTAGAAGTTGACTTGCCGGTCGCCCAGGTAGCGAGCGAATTTTCAGAGCGCAAAAACACTATATCGTTTCCCAGATGAACATGAATAAATTTTCTCCTCCTTGTGCTGTTTTTCTCCTGAATTTAAGGCTCAGTTTAGTCAGCGTGTCGATGCTCCGGCTGTAAAAAACATCAAGGCAGTGCGATCCTACCAATTCAGTAGATGGCACCCGTTATGCGATTTGTCTAGACAAAAGAACACAGTGTGTGGTCGTGCACAAAGGAATTTGTGGACTAGTCCGAAACGACGAAAAGGTGGGAAAGGCGGAAGACCAGTCCATGTGCTCACAGCAAGTGAAATATCATATTGCTTGGAACTGATTTCTTATTCTAATGTATAATGCAAAGTCGTTTTAGCCAAAATTTTTTGTTCTAATAAGCGCCCATGCCGATATAAGCGACCCCCTGCACTCGTTTTCAGACTTCGCTAAAATAAGAGTCCAGTCCATGAACGTGTACATATGCGAAAAATGCCTTACCTACAGTTCTAAAATACTACTAAACAGTAAATTGTCTTCAATTTATCAATAATATCTGGCAGTCCTGAAAAATCATTGTGCGTGGAATTTCTAGACCACGAGCCTTGCCGCTATGGCGGTATTTAACCGTGGCTCCACACTTCAAAAATAACGCAAAAGTTCTGCTGATCTTGCGAGGAACGTGTCCTACTATGGCCAGGTCTTTCAGAACAGACGCAGCGTACTTGTGAACCGGATTGCATTGTATCTTTCCTGTTCAGCTCATCTCCCTCAATAGAAATGCAGATTACTTTTTGTACACGTAAAAACCGCAATCGAAACTTGACCAGTCTTAATGAGCACGTGGCCAAGAATCGCGCGCTGTGGCCAACTTATATGTTAGTATGTGGGTCTGCTACTGACTCTGGCAAATGAAATCTGATGACACGCACCCGCTTGCTCACTCGGCGCACTCCTGCAGACTGACTTCAAAACAAACGTCACGTGACAACAACATTTTCGCTTGTTGCGGGGTGCAATCTAGCCCAGATTTGGACTGCGGTTTATCCCGACTCTACAGGAACTTAAAAATCTTAAGTACGCTATCTGGAAAACTTAAAGGAGAATGCCACCCGATTTAATTAGTCTTTTTTACCGTCTTTATTGGTCTATATCCACATCACCTCGTTTACGGTAGATCTCACCTCGCCGAGAGATGTCGCGTTAACCTGTGAGGAAGGTGAGAAACGACTCAGCGACGTCAGTGGTTCTTCTGCAGAGTGAGTGCCGCTATGAAGTGGTGTATTGTTCCCGCTTGTGTGAACTATGAAGCTACGAGGAAAGCTGGTATATCGTTTTTTTTTTTCGATTTCTTCGAGAGCACACAATGCTTCGGAAGTGGTTCGCGGTAGTGAAGAATAAAAAGTATGCCCTAATACCAATTAAGTATGAGGCCGTGAAACTTTTCTGTGTCTGTGGCAGGCATTTCGTCTACATGGATTTCACGGACGATCGAATGCCGGCTTACCAAACAGCTCATGCCGGGGCAGAAAAGGAAACTGATTATGAAGTCAGATGTTGTGCCTAGTGTGTTTGGGTTCTGTAGGCAGGAGACAAAACAACGCGGATCAGTTGTTGCTCAGTTTTTGATTATGGAGAATTGTAGCTGGCCATGGAAACATAAACAATTACAATTAATTCAAGGCGTGAGAACATATCGTTTTATATAACCTGTTTGAAGACTTACTCGTTCGTCAGGCTTCTGTTTGGACCTCTGGGTGTATGATGTTTTCGCCAGTTCTTTTTCCCAAAAACGTCGTAAGCAGGATAATCTGTTTAGATGCGGTGCAAAATCAGGATGGTCCGTGAGACACATCTACGCTTCTCCTAGAAGGCGTTTCACTTGCAGAATTTCGTGGCAGCAAACGCAAGCGTCAGTTGTTTCCATTATGGTGTAGTTAGCACACTGACACCGTGACAAATCATTCAAATGATTTTCGGAACTATCCATATGTTCCATTGTCTGTGCACGTTCACGGCGCCTCTCTTGTATTTCTTGATCAGTGAATTCCGGTTCGAACTGATAGCTTATGAAACCTAACGATCGACTTGTGAAGCCTTCGTCGGATGAGCACTTGTCTACGTCAGGATTGTGAGTGGCCACGGCTGACGGTTATTATTGTGCGCTATGTTTCAAAATGAATTATTCTTACCCTAAGCAATGTTTATGTAAAACTGAAACAAAGATGCAATAAACTAATTGACCGGGCACCTTCATACCGTGAATAATACACTTACAGGGAAGTCCTGGGCAGCTTGTACCAGGATCAAAGAGAGCGCGGTGCCAGAATCAGGTACAGTTGTGATGACTGCATTGCCCGATGCAAGCAAGACCCAATTAAATGTAATTATCCTACCATAAACTGTATTAAACATCTCCGACTGTACATAATGGCAAATTTTCAAAATGCATTATCCACTAGTTTCGTTATAAACGGCAGTATTCAGCTGGAAAAAAAACAACCAAGTATGGTTCTTGATTTTTAAAAATCGATGAACTAATATCTAAAATCTACAACCATTGGGTACGATTGAAGATACACTACCGCGTGTATTGATATACTCGGTGGATATACAAACGCTGATCAGAGTTAACAATATCACATGGATTCACTTTTTAATATTCTTTCAATCTCTTTTAACCAGATTTTGACCAGGAAACAGTTGTTGTGCCCACTTTTCATTTTTTATTATTGACAAAGAGCTAGAATAATTATATTAGTCAGTGCCACCAAAATTGTCCAGAGATTCCAAATCTTCAGTTTGGTTATCACCATATTTGCACTTTTGTATATATTTTATGATTTGAGTTCTAATAAAGATTAAAGTTTAATGACACGTGAAATGTTTAGTGTACCTGTAATGAGGTAAGTTTAGGGATGGGCTCACAATGAACTTAACTAATTAAGTTGAGCTGTCAATCAAAATCTACCACTGTTTTGGTACTTCAAGTTTAAAACTTAGATAAAAATTTAACCCGATCCCAGTAAGAAAAAAAACAAGTGGGCAGAAGCATTAAAAATTAAATAAAGGAAACCAATATGAAACTTATTGTTCCTTTGGGAAGTAGCCCTTTGTGAAGATAAACACAAGTTAACCTTTTTAGTCATTTTGTAATGTTTATAATATACCAAGTTAAAACTACTCTCCAGAGTTGCAGGCTTAATAACTCTGCAAATGTCTAGAGAAAATCAAAATGTGGATACTAACAACAACCATTGTTGAGACAGTAATGCTAGCAATTACCTTTCCACTTCATTAGCTCATATCTACATCAATACAAAGGGTGTGCTGAATAGGCATGGTAAAAGCTGTCAGAGCCCTCACCAGTGTAAGCCAGAAATTCTCCACATGTTGGCAGTGTGAGCGCATGCTAATTCAGTGTTTGCTGACAGAAAGCTATTGTGAAACAATATCTGGATTGTATATCCTATAATGGTAAGATGTGGGGGGAATCTTTATTTAGATATTCTTATACATTATTCGAATCATTCTTACTGTGCAACTTTTGCGACGGTTTTGCTGTGGAAGAGTAACCTGACTTCGCGACCCCCGACGTCTCAGCTAGCAAGTAGATTTGCAGTTTTGCGACTAATTCACCAAAATAATCACGTGCACATTATTTCTTTGGCTCACTCGTATAGTCTTTTAGTGACTGGAAGTTTAGTTTTTTTAACTTTGGCTAGTTTATGTTCTTGATGTCTTCAGGCCAGCCGTGATCGGGTTCTGAGCCACTGGCTGGGATAACAAGTGTTTTTTTGTGTTAAGAACTTAAGAAAATCACAAGTCTAAAATTGCAGCACAGCTATGTTCCCCTGTCTGTATTTCACGGACGAATAATTCGAATTTATCACCGAACGGGGCCCAATACTCCCACGACCGACCTTGGTAAATTGGCCTACCGAACTTTGTAGGCCACGGTATGTTCCAATACCTATAAATCTGTAACAGCAAAATAAAACAACACATTTGTTAAATAACTCGATATATTTGTAAGGGTTTACATCGAATTTTGTTGATTTTTTGGTGTAAAACGATGAAATCAACCGATAAGCTGACACCAGTAAGCGTGTTGTGAACTGTTGAACAGACTGTGTTCGAACCTCTGACACCATTGGTTAATTTCAACACCTCCGTCTGCAGTCTTGTGTCAGGTAAAGGAACCGTACTTGCTGTTATTGAATGGAACTACTCGATCTAAATTGATACGAAATAGGTTGTTTTTGGGTGGTATTCTCCTTTGGGAGGATTTCAGGTAATTTGTTGTGTCGAAACTGTATTTTTACTCAAGAATTCAAGTTGCCCTATCGATGAGCACTAGGCAGCGACGCATCAGTCAGCAAGTTTTTACCATGAGATTTCAGCACATTTTTAAAAAAAGATTGTAATTTAACAACAAAGTTTGATAGCAATGCACCACAGTTTTGTAGAAAGTCTGTCATAGGTTACAGATACGTCACAGCTTGTAAATTTGATTTCACCTGTTGTCGGAGACCGGGTTTCAACTGCCTTATTAGGCTACAAGCGCCCCCCTTCCGAAATGAATTTTTCTAAGCAACCTGGGCGAATACGGTAGCCCTTATAGATGGTGACATCAACGCACGAAACAATCATTTTTATTGACCCTGGCAGCAAGTTTGTGGTGACGGACTTAAACTGCCGGGCGACTGAATTTTGGGCCGGAAGAGTAGATTTTCTGGCTTGACTCGCCCAAGGGTTTTGAAAGCAGGGTATATCTCTACTAGGTATACGAAAATGGTTTGTGCCTAAAGAGTGGGGTTTAATCTAGGTATTCCGAATTATAGCACCCCACAGAAGGCTTGAGGTCAAGCATTAACTAGGCTATAGGGGAGTAAGGTCGCAGAAATTTCCTGGAAGGTTGGCCAGGAAACGGAGTCAAGAGTCTCGTGGAAGTCGAGTTGCCAACTTAAAAGTTTGATGGGTATTTTGCTCTATGAAGTATGTTTCAGATGGGTATTTATTTGGCTTTGCCTTAGCATTGTGGCTTCAGATGGGTATTTATTTGGCTTTGCCTTAGCATTGGGGCTTCAGATGGGTATTTATTTGGCTTTGCCTTAGCATTGTGGTATTCTTTCAGATGGATATTTATTTGGCTTTGCCTTAGCATTGTGGCATTGTTTCAGATGGGTATTTATTTGGCTTTGCCTTAGCATTGTGGCTTCAGATGGGTATTTATTTGGCTTTGCCTTAGCATTGGGGCTTCAGATGGGTATTTATTTGGCTTTGCCTTAGCATTGTGGCATTCTTTCAGATGAGTATTTATTTGACTTTGCCTTAGCATTGTGGCATTGTTTCAGATGGGTATTTATTTGGCTTTGCCTTAGCATAGTGGCTTCAGATGGATATTTATTTGGCTTTGCCTTAGCATTGTGGCGTTGTTTCAGATGGGTATTTATTTGGCTTTGCCTTTGCATTGTGGCCTTGTTAAAAGTGACAACCAGGCATGGGTTCAGTAGACGCTAGGACCTACACTAGGATCTTGCTAAAATGTAGTCAAAGTCGCATGTTCTCATTTAAAATACACGGTAATATCTCATGTAATCTCGCGAAGTCTTGCTTTTAGCGAGGTCCTAGTGTTACTGAACGGGAGGCTGAGCTAGCCTGTTTTGATATGCTCCTTAATCTCACGATTTCTTCTCACTATTTTTGAGTCAACATAAAAGATGTGTGTTGCTGGTAATAACTCCAAGACTTATAATGTTGAAACTAAAAAGTAATGATAAACTTAAAGTAAAAAGTTTGTCTGGTGAATAGCAAAAATTGGTATATTTGATCGACTTGTGGGGTGAATAGTCACTTTCTTTTCTTAAGTAAACAAGGCTATTCGTCACTGTTGGTTGTAATCTAGAATCTTGTGTAAAGGGCTTCCATACTTTAACATCTGACTCCTCAAAGTTTTGGGATTTTCTGTCAGTACGAACAGTTAACTTCAGTCCTGGATGGGAATTAAGTTAATTTAACATTGCAACTCAACAGTAAACATGTGGTTAGCTGCAGTGTCAGTGGAGTAAACAGGTGATGCTGTCAACAGCATGTATTGTGGTATTACTCAATTATTTTCAAATGTGACCATTCTACCTCAAAAACCATTCTTATATTAACCGACCACATATACCACATTTGATAATCATAGCATTGTGCTTGCGAAGCCATTTTCAGAGCACAGTCTTTGATGATCCACACATGAAACTGTGGTCTACTAACTCCGTACCGAAGTCTGTCCGAAAGATTCAACTGTTTTGTTGGTACTTTATATCGACACTGTTCGAGTTCTGGAGTTTGGCCTTCAGTCACAGTTTCAATCAAAATTTTTGTCATGTTTTGATACAATAAGGTGGTTTTTTGTATATTTGCAGTTGAATAAAATTTGATATTGGAAGTGTCTGAGTAAGCTGCAGTTACTGTTTTAAAATGTCTATCTCTTTGCAAACATTGCAGCTTTGCTGATAAACATCGTGTTGAGCAGTCTTTTAAAAAATCTTTGGTTCTCTGTATAGTAATTACATTGAGCAGCAATTAACTAGTTTGAACAAAACTAAAAAATTGTTGTTTCCACATTCAAGCACTTGCTCTGTAAGTTATTACAGTGTTTCTCCTCTTATTTAACACAAAATGACTTAAATATGTTTTTATGATAGTCGGGATATGTGAAATAAACTGAATATACAGACGTTGTAGTTGACAAGTGTGTGAAACAAATTGAGGAACAAAGCGTCATCAACAACCCCTCTCATTGCATGTATGCACAAGCATGAGATATCCAATATGAATTGATGAATGACGTCTGCGGTGAATTTACAATTAAAAAGGTGATAGTGTGTTACTAAAAACAACCACAGGACTTGCCTGCAATACTGGTCATTCCCAACATTTAGCCTCATGCGAAATAAGTGAGGGACATAATATCATTTTCCATTTAGTTGACCGTGCAAAATGAGGCGATAGTGCTTGATTAATGAGGAATTACTGTACTACGGTAGCATGACAAGGACATGCAGAATTTTGATGAAGGTGTACCAACTATACAAGAGACATGTGCTTGTGGTGCAACATGCTTCAACTTTAGACAGCCTGTGCTGCACTGGACTGTAGGTAATGCTACCACATTTGCCAGGCCAGTACTGAAAACACCAGTGGTGAGCAGCAGTAGTGTCACTTTAGCTGGTGCAGTTACCAACCACAAAACTGATAGCATTTTTGCTTGCTCTTTTGTAGCCAGATCTCTTACTGCATAAGACACACTGCACAGGGGAGCAATGCTGTTGTTTATCATTGCATTAATCAATTTATCATGGATAACGAAAGTGTTTTGTCATGAATTTTCCATTTAAAAGAGATCAGACCGGGTGACCCAGTGAGGAAACAAAGTAACTGCCCCTAAAATGACCCCTTCACAGACGGAGCATCTGTCTAATGCTAAAACTGTAGTGTCACCATTGAAAAAAACTGCTCTCACCTCTATCACTAATGGGAATCTAATAAATAGTGTATTGCAGGCAACAATGTATCCTAAAGACTGCTGGCTCCAGCGTTCTTGTCCCAGGCATATGAGTTACACCATTTACACCCTGTCAACATGCATAATATCTAGTTCACAGCACTTTTCACCTTTCCTTACTAACTTGGCATGTATTTTGTAAAAATGTATTAAATTTCTTCACAAAAGTAAAGATTAAGAACATTCTGGTGTATTACAAGTATGTTTAGCAGTGTTTAGATGTCATAAAATAATGTATGCTTAAGTTCCTAACCGCCCATTTTATGCAAAAAGGTTTACAATCACCCTTTGAAAATTGGCCAAGTGACCATTTTGGCAGTTATTTTTGTACGAAATGAGCGGAGAATTGCCATAAGTGATTTATATTTTATTCAAGATTTCCACAGTCCATGAAACAATTGTTTTCGAGCCAGTTTTTCAAACCCATTATCTGTCCAGGTAACAAAAATGGCCTTCAAGTCAGCGCCACTGTGACCAGCTGGCAACCAGCTGGCTAACTCAGGGTTGTGTGTGTCAATATTATGGTTCTGACTTGGGCATTTACAAAGTGTCACAGTTTTTGCCCTACTTATGTCTGACATGTGTCAACACATGTGGGTTAGTGTGGGACACAGATACACCACAAAATGTTACACTAAATCTACCAATTCAGGACACAATATAGTGGACAAGCAAAATTTCATTTACTTTTTGTTTCAAAAAAGATATGTAGCATCAAATATATGGTAGACTGTGTTCAAGTTCTGTACCAATTTGTAAAATTATGGGCATTCACAACAATATGTAAGAAGACCTAAAAATGGAAAAATTTAATTTTAACAAAGTATTTTTCTGAAATTGGTGAATAGATATTTTAGCATGTCATGGGTTCAAGAATCTTTCTCCCTGTTCTGTTCAAAGTTTCTGGTGCAATGGACAACTCAATAATATTCACCAGGTGGCACTAGTAAATATAGGTCCCACTTTTTGACATATAATTAGATTGAGGTTAGATTAAGCAGGTCATTAGTATATGGCGGTAAGGAATATCATGAGACTTATGAGAATTAAAGGCTTATTTCGATTTTTGTTTTTAGGCAGCTAAACGGGATTAAACATAGTTTTAACAGAAACTGTGTTTGGAAATCCTGCCCTGTTTTTGTGCTGTACATCACTAGATAATCAATGACAACAGGTCGCTTTCCTGTGGTGTCCCTCACACTTGTGCTCTTGAGAAAAACTAGCTGATTACCACATGGATAAACAATTGATAGACATAAATTGTTGTATGTGATCTTGGATTCCTTCCCTGCCAATGTTGGTATTTTATCAATGAATACATTGAGATGTAAAGTTAGGTGATGATAACTACAGTATTATAAGATAAAGATTTTCATGCCAACTTTCAAATATTAAGACTTAGTATTTTTAAACATTCAAAGTAGCCTGATTATGGTAAAATATCACCAATTAAGGACACAATATGGCAGAGAAGTGGAATTTTTTGTTTCTCATTTGTTCTATAAGAGACCCGTCCTGGATGTCAAATTAATGCTTTTTCAGGCTCATGCTCTATAAAGCTGTCATCAGACATTGTTTTGAAAAAATCTGAATATTCACATTAATGTTAGAACCATTAATTGGGGCAATTTTGGGGATAATTTTTGTCCGAAACAGTCTGCATGATGGCACTGTTTTTGATTTAGTGTCCCTTGTTTCAATATTGTATTCTATTTAGTCCTATCTTATTTTACTACAAAAACATGTTTAGGAATTTCCGTTTTGAAGAACTTGTTATAGCTACGCAGTACTAAGTACAGTGAATATGTAAAGGGTAGAAAATATCGCTGTGCTGATCTCACGTGTGGTTCCTCAGAATGACCAGTTTGAGTGAAAGACCAGGAAACTTCAGGATTACCCTTGAGATTTCAAGTCCTGTTTGCTATACTGTTGATAGTTCAGACAAAGTTCAACAGATGTCAGTATCTGATACCATGCTTCAATCTTAGTGTCCTTTTTCATTGTCATTTCACTCAGTTGCTGTTAAAACAATTGGCCTTATGCGGAACACTTAATGCAATCCATTTTTTTCTTAGAGTTGATTTAGCAGTTACATCATATGTTGATGAAATCTAGATATTTACAGTATGCATAACTCATGTGTTTGGTATGCAAGGACTTTGTGATCTTTTGGCATTTATGTCACCAGTTCATGTCTCAAATGCTCAAAAGACTGTTTGTTCATGTCTCAAATGTTCAAACCAACATTTGATAACCAGATAGCCTCTTGTGATGTACAGCTGCCTATAGGTGATGATGACGTTTACAAATGGTGAACTTGGCAGTCCCAGTGGCTTTGAGTCTTACTGGTGAATGGAGACAAAAGCAAACAAAATCAAGATTATTATCTCCGTGGTACGACTCTATCGATTAGCGCTTATATCTCGATGAATTGTAAAGGCCACGACAATTCATTAAATGTTACCGCAACATGATTTTCCTTCTACCACATTAGAAGAGACAAAGTTTCAGTGGATAAAACACGCTTTGGTGAAAACGGATTTTTTGTTATGGCTGAAGATTGGGTCTGCAGTTTCAAACGGGGATACATTGGAAGGCATTATACCGTATACTGAATGGATAAAATAGAAATTTGAACTTGAGATCTGCAAATTGAAAAATGTTTGACAGCAGCAGACGGTCCAAGGAGTTGTTGAAACGAATGAGGGTATGTTTTTAGATTGTGAAAAGTGCATGTTTATTGTGAACTCTAAAATGTGAGGCATATTTTGTTTTACATTTTGAAAAGTTTTGTTGAAGATTGAAATGTTAAAGTTTACATTTTTTGTTATTTAGGCAGTGTTCCACAATGCAAAACATGGTTTTGTTTTTAGTATCACACTGTACTATTGTGTTAAATTTATTTAATCTGGTTTTGTCTATTCAACATGTATTTCATTCTAATTAATTCTGGCTAAGGAGGTTGAATATTTCTACCCAGCAAAATTAATTGACCTTTAATGTAGCAACCTTTTTCAAAATTGGAATTGACCAAATGGACAATATTTTCAAGCTTAAAGATATTTCTAGGGCCTCTTTCAAAGCGAAGATGGTACTGAAACTTGGCGGAAACCTTCGTCTCTTGCTTTCTCGAAGTCTGGTTACCAGGGCTTGGAATTTTCCGCGGAAATGCGGATTTCCGCTTTTTTCAAATGTGCTTTCCGCTTTTTTTATAATATTTCCGCGTAAAAAAATCGGATTTGATATAAAATTTGCGCGGCAAATTCCTTTCTTACCTCGGCGTTGCACACGACGTTCACCTCGAAAAGCGGAAGTTGCTATTTATGTTTCGGAGGAACGTAAATTGTCAACATTGCCGGGGCGTCTGGGACAGCGTGGTGGGATTTTCAATGGCGTCTCGTGTTATTGTTAAGCGCGGCGACAAATACTACCACTTTGCGGCCAAAAATGTGTGGGTTGGGAGTGGACGGGCGAGCTACTAAAAGGATGCAGACGCATGCTACTGATGGTGGTAACGTTTTTTTTTTTAGTCCTCCCGATTTTTGTCGGGGGAAGGTCCACATTGACCATTTCAAGGCTGGTTGTCGGGCATGATTTGGGCCGTAAAAGTTTCAAAGTTTCCACGTTTTTTGTCATTGGTCATTCCAAGCCCTGGGTTACCAACCTTACATATAATCTCACTAGCAGACGACACTTTGAAGTAAGGTGAAACATGCTTCAAAGTGAGAGTTATGTCCAGCAGATGAGATTCAATGATTTACAAAAATTATCACTTTGTAGTAACAAAAACAGATTTTGGGTGGGTTTGTGTTGTTGACAGTATTCCCTAAAGATGTTGAAGCTTGAGTTGTCTGATTGACCAGCTACGGTACCGTAGTCTTATTCAAACGTGCACAGTTGTGGTTACCAAGAAGCATTTACTATAGTTTTCTCAGCTTTTATTTCAATGTTGAAAAAGGTTGCCCATTAAGCTTATTCAAATATTCTTTGACTATTCGTGATTGTGGTACCTTACTTGTATCAGTATACTTATTCAAGGCGTTAACCGAGCTTTATTAAGGGAACAAGAAAATTCAGCTTGCAGAAAACTGGTATAATTCAAATGAACAATTTACGAGAATTCCTGGATTCCTGCTGCCATCCAGAGGTGATGAGCCTTCGCCATGGTTCATTGCTCAGCTGACTTACTGAATTACCTCTGATTTAATGCAATCTCAGTACACACCTCATTGAAGTCAGACTGGTCGCAATGGTTATAATGGACGCGCTGATCAGACGATCATCTAAGATCATGGTAGGAAACAAACTACAGAGCTGACTGTTTTCATTAGCTAGATTGCTAAATATTGGATGTGACAGTAGTAATGTAAGATGATGTTAATAACTGCAAGTAAGATCAGATGGTGCTGGATGTGTTTTGCCAGATGTTTAACTGTTGAGCAGATTTTAACTCCTCCATTTAAATAAGGTTATATGTGTGAGCTTAGAAAAATGTGCAAATTTTTCTAACTTTGGGACATCATGTCTCGTGCTTAAAGCATGTCAAACGAGGCAAAAATGCGTAATATGTATTGAAAGTGTATAATCTGTATAGAAAAACTGCCACGCTAGCGTGTAAAATGTGTAAAAGTATGACACATTTCATGAAACGTGGCAAACGTGTAAAAACTGCCACGCTCATGTGTAAAACGTGGCAAACGTGTAATATTTGCCATGCTCACATGTAAAACGTTTCATTATTTGACTCACAAACATGGCTCACTTGAGTGGCGAAAATGATGACACTTTCATTGGCTAAAATGTTAGAAATAACGCTATTATGTTAGCCATTCAGATGAGTCGTCGGGCTGTGATGGGATAATTTTCGCCAGCAGTTCCCATGCCAAATGATATCATGTGAGCTCACAAGGTATTGTTTTACTTGCAACATCCATGTGACGGGCGTAAGCGCGTCGCATGGTTATCACCTATGGGACGCTACCATTGTTTTCCTTTGTTGCGTCTCTGTTGGATATAACAATACAGGTTGCATGGATATCGTACGTTGGGTGTACATCAGCTCAAGTTACCGATAAATGCTCGACAATATTTTAATTGTAACAAAGAAAACCAAACTGAACAATGGATATGCTAATCTACCGATTTCTATGCTACCAGCTTGCGCCCTTGTTTCCCTGTGGGTTAGTTTGTTTTTTCACCACCCTTTTTGAAGCTCTGTTAGCCAATGTTGATGTGGAAACCACTATCTGCCATTAATTGATGAATGCCACGATAAACAAAAATCTGTTACCCCTGCACATGTGTGCCCTTTGAAGAAAGTTTTGGGATAACCTCTCAACTGCCAGCAAAAGTGACTCTTGTAACCGTTCACACGGTGATTTTGCTACTAGAGGAAGTGCTACCTAAAACGCAAGCTTTTTAGTCAATCTAAGAAACGGTATATTGGATTCAAATGAAAGTACAGTTGATACTTTCTGACCATTTTGTTGGTAAGGTTAAGCACACCTGATACTTTCTGACCATTTTAGTGGTAAGGTCAAGCACAGTTGATGCCTTCTGACCATTGTGTTGGTAAGGTCAAGCACAGTTGATACCTTCTGACCATTTTCCACATGAGCAGAAGTATCTTGATTGAATTATGTTTAAAATAAGTCGCATCGCATCGTGTATTATGTCCCATGCTCCTAATATTCGAAACGAAGCATTTTCAAAGAAATCTTTGCTCAAATAATGAGCATGTAGGGTGGAACTCGGGTGTCATCACTCCACACAGGTACTTGTATTGAACTGGGCAGTTTTGTGTTTTTACATGCTTTTCAATTAAAGTCTTGCCAACATCTAGAGTAAGTTAGGACTCAATATTCTCTCAAATGCTATCGCATATGGTCTATGCATCTATTTTAATTGGCAAAGCTTCACACGCAGGTGCATAGACCCAAATGCGAACAATCTACAGGAGGTTGCAAAACTCGCAGTTTGAAAGAATTGGTTCAATGTGGTTGCCACGTAATGGGCAATCTTTGGAATGCGCACAGCCTTCTGCTGCCAGAAGATAGTAAAAATTTCAATTAGTCTGACACGACTCATTTTATACTGATTTACAACACCTTTGCATTGGATATGCTGAACTTTTTTGGATCTCAGTTGCCGTCTCAAGTGTAAAAACGAGGATAAATCAAAAATTCTTTCCACACGTGTTGGAAAGTTTGTCAATAATGTTTAATTAGGCAAGACAGTTCTGTCTGGTCTCAAATGAGTGAAATGATGGGCTTACCAGAAATTATACGCATTTTCTTTCTCACTCAAAACATTGACTATTTGGTGAATTTTGAAAAGCAATGTGTCGTTCCTAAAATAAGAAATTGCGGTGGCAGGTCTACCATGATGTTAAATGTGGGGCTCGTTTATTGGGGTATTGGTGATTTCATTGCAAGAAATGATGTGTGTTTTGAGGGCGTTCAGCCCCCTGGCTGCTGCTCAATGTTATCTGCTCTTCTTTAGCTACATGTTATTTGGATTTTCATGGTTGCTTGGCAATAGTCTGTTTCAGTGGTCCTGGATTTTGAGAACCAGTTTGATGCCTGTTATTCAGTGGTTCTCAAAATGCGGGTCCCTGTAAGTGACTATTACCCAGTGTTCTTGCGTCATCTTTTTCATGTTTACATTGTTGTAAAGGTATTTCCTTGTGTTAGTGTTGCCATGTTGCAGCTAGTCCTTGGAAACTAACTCGCAATTATTAATACATTGTGGATGTTTGATGATGATATTGATTAAAAGTTTACCTGTGATTTACCCCCATTGTCACTGGCTTTATGTTAGTTATTTCCTGTGATTGTGTGATGTGGCTGGTTGTGTTAATTGTGTATGTGCCACATGCAGAAATCTGGAAATATTGTAAACTAAATGTATCACACTGCAGGGCCTTCGATACCTCGTATCAGTCCCATTTCCTTATGAAAAATAGTTAAAAATCATGAGAAATTCCCTTCACAAGGCCTAAAAATTCCCTTCAAATGATTTAAAAATCCCCTTGAGGTCAGAATTACTTGATTTCTGGGAAACAGTCGTTTTGAGATGACGTACTGTCACAGAACATTTCGATCAATTGTGAAAAAAATTGTCCGTAATCCTAAGAAATCTTCAATGCATGTACAGTGTATGGCTCAACTGCTGTCTTATGTCCTTGCGTGACTGGGAAACTTGTTCTTTAAAAGGATGTGACGGACGGATGCAGAGAAACCCAAATTTTTTAAAAATCTTTTTTAACTTTAACAGAAAACAAATATATTTTTTTTTGTTTTTGTGGTGAATTCTACCATAGATATCAGTTCAAAATAACTCAAACTTAAGTATTTAAAATGTATTAATCAACTAATTAAATCAGGACAATTAAACAGACATTTCTTTTTTAATTAAAATACACCAATTTGACCTTTTGCACGAAATCATCACCTCAAGCCTTTGCTGGGTATTACAGTGGATTGTTAACTTTTCAAAATATTTGTTTAAAGATGCAAAACAACCTCCTAAAATCCTCACTTCTCTTCAAAGATAATAAACAATATGGATAAGTATGAGAATGATAATTATTTTGTGTTCGACACCTGTTGGCATTTAGGAAAACTGTTTTTCGTGTTAAGTAGAATACAATTTGGAAACTGGTTTGTAAACATGGCTATCCTAAATATCAAATGTAAATTGGTGTTATAGCATTACTGATATCATTGTAATGCGTTTTCATGTGTATGTTTGTTAAATTAGTAATCGCCCTATAGTCACTTTCCCACTAGGGGAACTTCGATACAGGCTGTCATTTTTTGAGTTTCAGAGAATGTCATAGCAGATATTTGCTTCTAACCGAGTCAGCATCCGTTCTTCCCCTGGTGTCCAATAATCCCCTCATTTTTAAACGCTAGTTCAGTTTCCTCAAAACTCTTCAGAAAAAATATTTCTTAAAAAAGTTTGCGAGATTGATGTTCCTGTACTGCCAGAATTATTGTGAATTCTGATGTTTTTAATGATTTGCTATGAAAATTTCATACAAGCCACCCGAGACACTGAAAAATACGGAAGTGGTTGGACAGCTTAAAAATGCCCATCATCGGCTTTTTCAACCCAAAACTCATTTTATCTATAAGTGTAGAAATGGCATCACGAGAAAAAACGCACTTCTCTCAAATTAAAAACTAGAAATCTTTTGTGGTGTTTTCCATCCTATTGTCACTGTGTTTTTCAATACAGTTGTTCACTGTTCATTCATGTTTATGCTGTTAAATTGGTTCTAGGGGGTGTAATTTGACTTTAGTGGGCTAAGTAATTTATGACTGGCGTGAATAGGTGTGAATAGGTCGGGTATAACTTTGCCTCCTGCTCATGTCAAAGATTTTTTTCTACAGGTTTGAAACATTAGTTTATACAACTTAAGCCAAACTATGTAAGCAAGTGGCTTTCTGTGTGTTTGTGTGTGGTCTTTTGAGATGATGTTTGAAACCATACCATGTAAATCAAACCCTTTGGTTGTTTTAACAATATTTAAAATGATTAAAAGATCTGTGAAACTTATGTTTTGTTATCAAATGTTCTCCAAATGTGTTGTTAATCTAAGTGTTTATTTTACGATGTTTTGATGAATTTTACTTCATAATCATGGGGAAGGGAATGAATATATAGTTGCACAGCATTTTACATCATAATGCTGGGGAAGGGAATGAATATATAGTTGCACAGCATTTTACTCTCGAGGTAGTGGAGTTCCTTGTAGGAAACCTGACATGCACCGTGCTTCTTTAGTTTAGCAGCCATGTTTGGTGGTTTGCCGTCCCCTGAATTTTCATCAGTTTTACTTTTGAACACCCGCCACCTGTTGTATTCTGCTTAGTGACCATCCCTGATTTGTTTTCACAATTACTAGCACCCATAGAAGAGGTAAGATATTACTCCTTATTGTTGAGGGTTTTAGGGTTGCTGTCAATAAACTAATTCCTTCCCCTCTCTTCTCTGTCTCCGCAGTTGCAACACCTGGTGGTGAGCGGTGACCTGCCATGTTCTAAGGAAGAGGCCGCCACGCTTGCTGCCATTCATCTGCACATAGATGATGCCTGGCCGGAGAATAAAGAGATCACCAAGGAAACTAGCTCCAACCAGGAAAAGGATGATGATGATGTCACAGAAACAGATAGTGACAAGAACAAGGGAGATAACTCACACTTGGATGGTAACAAGAGGCTGGACAGCTATAATAATAACAATAATAACAATCACGGCGTGGGAGTGCTCAGTAGCAAGCAGAATAACTTGAACAAACGCAAGGAGTTGATTCGTGAGAACAGGGCGAAGAAACTGACGTCGAGTCGACGGAGACGACAGCTGGTGAAACAGTTGGGCTGTCTAAGTGACAAGTCGACGGACATCGTAGGGAGCGAGCCACTGTTGGATGGATACCTACCACCGGGCTACGTGTTCTCGCGTAAAGTCAGAGATTTGATAAAGGTTTGTGAAAGATGTAATTAGTGGGCTTGTGCTTCTAGACTTGGCTACGGGGTTATTCAATCGGAGAAACTGTTGTAAGACATGTGTAGTGTGACATTTGTACAGTGGAAATCGTGTGTCTACTTGGTGTTTGCGTGTCATTTTTCTCATAATTCAGGATTCTATAATAGTCACTCTATCGCTTTTAGTTGTGAATAGAGTGCTAGTGTGTGTTTGTAAGACCATAAACTTAGGACACATTACCAAGATTTTGCTTTACACTGGCATAATCTTGCCAAGCTCGCAGGATATTAGTTTTTTCTGAGACAACACCACACAATGTGTTCACCCTATGGTATTTTTGCACTATCTTTTTGATGACGTTATTAAAACCATTAAACCTTCTATATTGTTACCAAGAGATTTTGAATTCCAATTTTTATTTCGAGACATTTTTTTATTTTAATACTGACGAAGGTGCTCATGAAAATTGACTGTTAGTTTCAAAGTTTTCTTCACTAGGTGCCAAATGTTCTAATTTTCTAGCATTGTTTCACCATCATGTATATTATTATGTCAAACTACCATCTTCTGGTCACTTAGTATACAAATTATGATTTGTAATAGTAAGACATAGTTTGGCTGCTGCACCTGTGATTCGTGAATTTTCTGAAAGTTCAGTAGTTAACATGTCTAACCTTGAAATCACTCCTTCATTCACTAATTTCACCTGTTCGTAACCATGGTGATGGTCATCAATCCTGGGTGAAGGACATAAAATTGAGATTTACATAAGGTAGCCAAATGACACAATTGACCTTTTGAAAGGTGTACTCTTGTAACTGATCCCCTGTAAGGCGCTGTAGAGCACTGCATAATTTCAATGAATCAAACTGACGGCAGAGCTGTTGCTTGTGATTGGACAGTTAACAGTAAGTTGTAATCAAATCACTGTTATAAATGCAATTTGTTGGTGAATAAAATATCACATGTCTCGAAGAAACATTGCTGCCTTGCAAAAATGTGTTGAATTTGGATTTCTGCTCAAATTGTTTAGTGCCTGCATCAACGAAGAATTTCGTAATAACAAATTAAAGTATTTTTAGATCAAATCATTTTGATAACAAAGTGCAAGGATTTTGCAGAAAGGTCGTCACATTTAGGGAACTGATTACTTTCGTTCTGTTTTGTTCCCATTGAATGCCAATTTTATTCATTAGCTTAGTGTCAGTTTTTTACTTTAAGTTAGAAAAACTCCCTATAGATTTTTGAAAGTGCTTGCAAATCTTAGCCAGTTTTAGTTTTTGAATAATGAAAACTGTCATTGGATTTTTATATTTTTTCTGCATTTAGGATTTTACAGAAAGTAAATCAAAAGATTAAATAAATGTTTAGTGCCTTTTCAGAAGAAGAGGATACCTTTTGCTCTGAAACCTAATTGAACTTTGATGAATAATGAACAGATATGCCACCTGGTGTCAGGTATTGTAACAGTCATTGTGTGTCCTGTTTCCAGGAAAAACAGACTAAGCTTTGGCACACCCCGTACTATGACCATGAGATGAAGCTGAAGCAACTGTATGTGAAGATCTGTAAGAACTTACCCGCCTATGGTTGTAAATTGTATCAAGTAAAGGAGCTGCTACGCGGTAACTCTCACAAGAAGGTGAGAAGGGAATCATTTCTCTTCGCATTTCCTAGAATGCTTGTGCAAGTCGTGTTTTCTTCAGGAACACTATCACTTCCTTCTGTCCGGTGTCCATTTTGAGTATATCCTTGGCATTTTGCGTATCCACATGGATCTTCAAACTTCCCTCTTTCAAGCTGTCAAGTTTAGTGCTCTGGGGCACGTTTAGCGCGTTCATATGCGAGCTTCTGCAGGGTACCATCATTTGCCTTGCTGTTCAAAATAATGATCTCACCAAATTTCACTTTGCATGCACTTTGTGACCTTTATGAACATGCCACACTCCTGTTTTCAACCTCTTCTATCCAAGTTGAGCATACTTACCTTTCCTTAGTTTTATACACATCATTCCCATCCTTTTGAAGAATTTAACATTTTGCGGCTTGAACAGCAGTTATACTACTATGAGTTGTACTCCAGATAAAGAATTCATATATTATGCTGTCAAATCTGTTATGTCATTTAATTCAATACCTAATTATGATGCCATCAGTGTGATGTCATCAGTGTGATGTCATCAGTGTGATGTCATCAGTTGTTGATGTTGATGTCATCATACAGAGCTATGATATGACATTATGGGTTGAAAACAGTGTATAATCTCTGCATGCAGGGCCTTACGATGTTTTTGATGATTACTATGTCATTGGCGCCCTATCATTATAATGCTAATGTGAACGGCTAAGTTTTAACAGCTCCATGAAAATGCTGCTTTTTATTGAACTCTTTTGTTTACTGCCGCAAAACTAGAAATAGACTTGTAGTAAAGCCTAATTACCAGTGTGACACTTCCATTATTTTATCTGGGTTTGGTTAATATAGAAATAATCAAGTTATCAAAAATGTGTTTAGATTGCAGCAAAAAAATGCAGAATGCAGTTGGTGTTTTCCAAATCCTACTTGGCTTAATGCCAGGTTACAGGGAATTGAGACAGTTAGTGAACACAGTGAAACCTCGTTGCAACATACATCAAGGGCCCTTTGAGATCTGAATGTTATGAGGATAAGGGCAACAACCAGGATAAACTTGCTTTTTTAAAATGGGGTCTTGGAAGTTTGTGTGTATAATGTCACCATTAAGGTTCACAACAAGTAACATTGTAAGGAGGTTTGACTGTACTTAAACTAAGAAATGTGTTTAACTTGGACTATGATCATTATAGAATCTTCTTTACATTTCTTGTTTCTTGTGCCCGCTTCAAGTCAGGCCTACCTCATGTCATTCAGTTTAGTAACCCACCAGAGAAAAAAGGTCATATTGCTAGCCTACCACCATCTTCACGTGAATGGCGAAAATGCCAACAGTTCTACCATTTTGGCCAGACTGACGTTCTCTCCAGATTGGGGTAATTTTCACAAACAATATTTTGTTTCCTCACCGCAGGGAATCGCTTTTTATAAGCGGATTCGGTACGGAATCATGCGCAATTAATTTCAACATCAGTTTTCACTTTAAAAAAACGAAAATTGGTATCAAAGCATGTTTACTCACAACAATGAATGATTCACCCAATAATAAACAAAGCCTTATGTGCAAATAGATGAATGTTCTTTGAAGTATGTTTTTCAGCTACACTAGTGCTAGCCAAAACACCAGCAGCTGTAAGGTAACTCAATCCACAGGCAAAGTGCCAGGAGTTGCCCTTGTAGCTAGTTAGTGAAAGAGGAACTGAAAATGAGCCGTTAATGTTTTGCTTCAAAATTTCACTGATTTTCAACATGAGGAAATTGCTGTTATATTACCATTTAGTTCATTGTTTTAATAGTCAATGACCGAGCATGGTGACATTTTCTATCGCAATCACTAGCAGCCTTTAGCACTGCTATGTTCTGTTCACTGATTGATGTTATCTAGCAGAGTGCTGGGCAAACAATGGTTATATTAGAGTGGCATAATGAAGCTGCTTATTTGAGTTAGTCTCTGATGGAGATTCTGGCACAAGTTAATTTGTTAATTGTGCCAAGTCAATCACGAGTCAGTCCTCACGTGACTGCTTAAGATCAACAGATCTCGCATTATTTATCCGCAAGCATTGTAATTATTTTGCCACTCAGGCTATTACGCAGTTTACAAAAACTGTAATAAATATAAATATCCTATGGTTTCATCATCTCCTGATAATTCTTCAGAGTTAACCATTTCATCATCCCCTTTGGCTCGTTTTCATTCACAGACAGATTGACAATTGATATTATTGTGTGCAATGATCTATGGTTTCACATAGTTTCTGCAAATGTCGTCATAGTGAATTGTACAAGTACCCGCATACAGTGAGCGACACCTTGGGGCTGCTTCTAGAACATTATTGTCTTTTGACTTTCGGCTATAATCAGTCGACGGATTGTTTAGCCTCAGTGTTTCACAAGAACAGATTAAGACTGAAAGTCAGAAAATCTATGCGCAACTCCAAGCGTGCTCAGGAGCACACTAAAGGCTAAGGCCAAAAGACAAAAAATCAACTTTTGTCTATTCGTATCCAGATATCTGACTTATGGTTAACGTCAAAAGACAAGAGGCACTTGGAGAGTTAGGCTTCCGGCGAAGTTTGGGCTCCCTATTCAATTTAATAGACAGGGAAACTTTTTTGCACAATTTCACTGGGCAGGTTATCAGTTCAGTTTTAACCCTGTTCTCAGACAAAAGAGAAGTCAACTGACCTCTTTCTCAAATATGAACAGCCCTCTACTTCCAGGTCCACAGGTTAGCACTAGTGCTATATGCAAACTTGTATTACTACTAAAAAAGGGTCTGATGAGGGTAATGTTTTGTTTACAAACATACTAGTTTGCTATGTTTGGAACCTTTCAGTTGGAAGATTTACGAGATATCTTGTGTGCTTCAGAGACCAAATAGCATTGAATAACTGTCTTAATTTAACTCATTATAAACTGCTCTCATTCATATCTACGCTGTGTTTGATTATAAAACAAGAAATAGTTGTGCTCACACAGGCATTGTTTTGTCATGTACATGGCAGCAATACCTGCCTATCTTGTATAAAGCCAGCTCATACATTCGTCTGTTTGTTTTATTAAACACCATTATAATTTCACAGTGATCCTATACTGCTATCATTAACAGTTTTCTCAAGCTTGCTGTATACTGTTCACAGGTGATAGAGGTGTGCTGTACACCCATGTTACACGGGTTTACACCCCTACTTATTTCAAAAGTGTTGGCCATCTCAGGGTTGCCAGTTCCATTACACATTGCTGTTTAGAAACTTCTTTCCTCAACAGCAATAAATAAGTACCTGTCTGAATTGATTTTCAAAGTGTACGGGGCAACATGTGTATGACCATCGACTATGTGTTCTAAGTTGGTGACTGATTACAAGTTGAGTGATTTCAAAATGAGTTGATTACATTGTTTTTCATAAAAGCTTACATTTTGTAGAATTTTTCAATCAACAATATTGCTGGTTAAAGAAACCGTGTGATGTATGAAGGTAGTCAGTTTATATAAAACTACAGTGCATTTTATTTACAAAATTTTTTGTTGATGCAACTCGACCTCATGATTTGAAGATTTTTCATGCTTAAATAGGCAGCTTTCATCATTAATTCAGCAGCATCATTGGGTTGAAGGGAATCAGACGCATCTGGCATTTTGACAACAAATGGCATTATTATTAAAACGAAAATTGCGTCACTGTTTGGAAACTTTTCACACTTCCATTAAATGTAGTTTTATGTAAAGCAGTGGTCTTACTGTTCCTGTACACATTAGTTTCACCTTTGTAATTTTCTTGCAAAATCATGATAGATTTCCTCTCTAGTCATATCTAGTTTTTAGATTTCACTCTTTTTGCATCTGCGTCTCCTTGTACATGATTGACCCAGTACAGGTGAAAATTCAGGGCAAACCAAATTAAATTTGTGAACTGAAGAGTAGGTTTTAATTACCTCATTTCTTGCCAACACAATAAAGAGTTCTCTGGCTTGCTGTGGCAGCCAACAGTCAACAGGCACCTATAGTTTTATGACATAATGAGGTGTCATAAAGCATTACATTAGGTGACCAAGCAGCCCAAGCTACTGGACTGAATTCAGTGGGCTATTGTGTTCCCATTGCAAATTCCAACCCTCCCACAATCAGCATCCAACAGTCAATTTGTACCTGGACAGATCTTCATGATTTCATCTCATTTCATCACCAGTGCAAAGGTCGTCACTCTCTGCTGGTCAAACTTTTTAAATTAGGACCAGAATTTTCTTGACCTGTTTTCTGTCTACAAAAAAATCCAAATGTTACATGGCCAGTTTTTCTTTGTACTTGACACTTGATGTGAATTCTAAGGAGACGGTGACTCCCTCTACCTTGTAGGTGTCTCGCCTCTTGGGTATCAGCAGTAGCCGCATCATTCTCATCAACGTCAAGAGTAACGTGGTCATACATTCCAAGACACCGTCCGACCTGCATGAGTGGAACACGCTTGTGGGCCGCTCGCACGAGGGACTCAGACTCGACTTCCTCGGCACCAAACCCTGGCTGCTGACAGCACCATCGACTGACAACCTCAGGGCCATGACGGCAGCCTTGTGGCATGTGCTAGACATGGACGGCCGATTTCTCGACTCCTCGCCATTCAGGCGTGACAGCTTAGAATTAGGTTAGAGTGCATTGTAAAGACTACTGATTGAAAAGTGGTTCTGTATATGTACTAGTCTAGTTCGTTGTACTCGGGTGCTGACACATGTGTTGTCCTCAAACTAAAGAGGATCATGGTGACAAAAGATGATCGTCTGTCTATATATTTGCCCTAGTTTGTTGGCTACATGGGAAATTATCATTACAAACTTTACAACTTGGTAATCTAGGCAAATTCGGAGAAACTAATACGTGATATTCACTGAATTGATGGACATTAAGTTTAGAATAGATAATCATTCTTTTGAAAAGATAACTTCAGTTGACACTGGCTTTGGCATTGCTAAATTATTGGTTCCCCTTGATTTTCAGATTTCCATCGTCGACAAGTGGCCTTACGCTCCTCTCTCCAAGGCCGCGCCATGTACTCCGAGGAACTCGGCCAGCTACAGAAACTTTTGCAGTTTCCTGAAGAGGTCGCCACGCAGCTGACAAAGACCGAGTTTGACCTGTTCAACAAAGTCCAGCCTGTTGCTTATGTTCGCCACTTGACTGTGGACATGAATAAGGCACCATCTACTAAGAAAGTCACAGTCCATGACTTGGTTCAACGATTTGTTGAGGTTAGTATCTTGGTGTTTATCTGGAACAGTGTAATAGTCGTGGTTGCAGGTAAAGAAAATTTCAGAGACCTTTTAAGTTGGATAAGTAAAAGATGATTAAGTTGGCTTGGCTCTGAACATGTGTTTTTGTACTGTATATGTATATGTATGTAAATATAGTGGCTATAAACTTTCCGCAATAAAAGTTTACTTTGGTGCTGTATAATTATCAATCATTTTTGCTGCCAACAGAATTGGATGTCATGACGGTGTAAATGCTAATTTACCTCCGTCGTTTACTGTATACTATTCTGTGTGATTGTAAAAACTTGATGTACAATGTACAGGGTGTTTAAAAGCTGGCTCTTATGTAGAGCTGTGTTTCTAATTGGCTTTTGGTTTCTGAAATACCCTGTATTTCTTTGATCTTGATGATTTGTTTCTTTGGCTACAGGTAAGTTCATGGGTAACTCACATCATTGTGACCCAACCCACCCATGAAGACAGAAAGGCAGTACTATCCTGTATACTGCGCATAGCTCAGTCCTGTTGGAACATGGGCAACTTCCAGGGGGCAATGGAGATAGTGGCTGGGCTCAGGTATGTCATACTTATTAATATGTGTTTGAGTCATTCGTGTGAGTTCCATTTCCAAGTCAATGCAGCTCATAACAACCCAATACATTAAGCCTTTGCTTATTTATTGTTCTGATTTTACAAACTGAAAAAGACATCAATTTTAATGGAAATACATTTTTTGGAGAAAGGTTGACTAAATAATGCACCTGACAGAATTTTTCATTTGGGGCAGAATGTGGTGAAGAAGTGAAATTTCAATTTGTCAAGTTTCTTAGCAAAAATAGCTTTTCACAAAAGTTTCGTAATTGGTTTTGATTTTATTTTAGTTTGAGTAGTTCAGCTGTCTTCAGACAGCATTTGGTATTTTTTTAAAGTAGTGCAGCAGTGATTCCTTTAAAATATAGAAAAATGGCAATTTTTTGTCCAAAGTGGAAGAATTTTTTCCTACTCGAACTCGACCTTGTTGGCAAATTGGCACAGTAATACTGCGCTAGGCAGTCCTCTCACAAGGGTGGAGTATACTTCCTATCGCCTAACCCTGTTTTTATTCACCACCCCTGTAGGTCCGAAAAGCTCAAGCCGTTTTGGCTATCCATTTCTGACCAAGACCTGAACACCCTTCACCACCTTACGGACACACTCATGTCACGTGAACCGACACCTGAGTACAGAGAAGCTCTCTCCAGGGGGCTTGACTTCCCCAGCTGTCGAGTGACACCATTCTTTGGCAGTTTTCTACGTCAGTTGAGGTCGGTGATGTGCGCGGTGCCCTCTATTGTAGTGATCCCATCAGATGAGAATCACTCCCTGGAGGTAAATATTTTTCAATGTCTTCACACCTGTTTTGCATGTTAAACTATGTCTTGCTGGTTTCTGCAAAAAGAAAGGACTTCTGGTATTAGTACTTGGTATGTTCACTAGCTGTGTTAGTGCATTTTGCTTTAGGTTAGTGACATTTGATAAAGAAGTTGATCAAGTGTGACATTTCAAATATAACACCCAGCCCATGAATTAACTCTGTCAATGTTTGAAGAATGTATTGTTTTGAAGAACAAAAATGAAAAAACAAACTTCCGAACGAAAATGTCACCGTATCTGCGAGAGACAAGTTTTGACTTTTTATGAACAAATTAATAATTAGTGATACTTTATATATTTGAAGAATTGACATCACTGCAAAACAAAATTATGAACACCTTAATTAATATGCCTCGTGTTGTATAACGTTTGACCATACACACTCAGATAATAAAAATATTCGTATCTGTGGGAGATGAACAGCTTCATATTTCATCTGATTGTCAAGAGATTAAATTACAATATGACTCCTCTTATGTAATCAACCTTTAATCAATATTTCCAAACTAACTTCGCTATGCATGAGTGAACAATTATTATAAGGTGCACTGCGCCCACCGATGGTTTGACAGAGGCCACCCCATCTCTTGGGATGGGTTCGTAAATCTGTGAAATACACATTTTATTTGCTCACTTTTAAAGGGACACCAAACCCAGTTTTGGCCAATTAACAAAGGTTAACAACGACTTTCCCATGTAGAAAATGAAATATTGCTCTTTTACTCTCGTCAACCCTCAAGGGTTTGGCATTAAATAGCTGCTTGCAACGAGTGCCAAGCCAGTATGTTGTTGTTGAATATCGCTTCTATCATTCGAGTGAAACACTTCTGGTGCAGTAGTAAAGGACAGAATGTATTATGGTGAGAGGCTGAGATTTCATTATTCAATTTCTTTATAATTTATAGGCATTACTTTGTTACGCTTTGTTATTATTTGAAGTTAGTGCTGAAATAAGGTTAAGTGCTTAAACAAGTTATTAAAAATACTTGACATTAAGTCTTTCTCTGGTGCATTTTTAAATGAAACAAAATTGACTGAGGAAAGTAGTCTAGGGTAATTCTTGACTTATTTAGCCCACAACGTGGTGTACACATGAAATTCTATTTGATCAAGTTTCTTTACAAAAATAAACATTTAGAAAATGTTTGTCTTATGGATGGTATACTGTTCAGATGTTATAAAACAACATTTGGTAAAATTTCCATTATTTGCAGCAAAGTGAAAATGGAAAATGTCTCTTATCATTAGTAATTATTTCCCTGCAAAATTAAGTGGAGAGTTACCATATGTTGGCAGTGAGTAGATATTTGACATTCAGCATCGCTGTACACCACATGACAGTAACTTCGTGGAAGGTGAAAAAAAATGAAATTATGTTATGGTATCCTTGTTTTGAAGACTTGCCACAGAATGAGGGAAATTTTTGAAGGAAGTTCTGTTTAATTTGTTTAAAGCATCTGTTCACAATTTGCTGTACGTGTGACACCAACATGCTCTTAACTGGTTATGAAGTGTAGATCAACCAGTTGGTTTTATGACGTACTTCTACTTCACCGTTGCTTGGTAGATAAAGTTGAATGCACGGAGTTGTCTGACTGGCTTTCTTACCCACTCTCCTTGTCGACTAGCTCTATGTAGTGTTGGTTGATTTTTAGTGGTTTGGTCTGTCAAGAGGGACAGATATTACACTCACGTGAACTTAATTACTCTTCTTTAATTAGTTGATGTTTTGATGCTTTGCAGGTTGCGTAATTGCTGATCTTGAGTTGACTTCCTCATTCTGTTATTGTGAGCAGTGATTTGTAGACATTGTAAAGATTAGAATATTGCGTTTTCTTACCATTCAATTTCTAATGTTTCACGATTTTTTTGTTAAGATGGTGAATTTTTAATTCAGAATTTGGAGATTATATATATATATTACTTATTATCATGACGTTGATGTAACACAGAATTCAATTCGAAAACGAGATACTTTTTATGCATTTTATCTCCAAGTCACCTGATATCAATGAACACATTATTCACCTATTTCACGAACGCGGGGCGCTGCTGTCATGTTGACAAACATGGCATCGTCCTGCAAGGTGGTGTGGTCAAAAGACTTATCAACGTTACCAAAAATCAAGTTGTCTGATGTTGAATCGATCTCCAAAAACATACCAATATGCACGGCAACTAGACTTTTACCCTCCTCAACCATTCCTCCGTAGTTTTCCCTTTATTGGAAAAGTGTGGAAGTCAGGGACTTTACCCAGGCTTCTAGTCTTGAATAGTCCTGCTCGCCTGCTGGGCGAGTGCCGGAGCCAGAAAATCTACTCGCCCGAAGTTCAGTCATCCGGCCGTTGGCGCCAGTCATCACAAACTTGCTAACAGTTTAAATAAAAATCATTGTTTCGTGCACTGATGTCACCATCTATTAGGGCTACCGTATTTGCCCTAATAAATAGCGCCCAGGGGGACGCTTTTTGTAGCCTACGGCGGTTAAAACCCGGTCTCCGCTGTGACGTATGTGTAACCTATGACAGGTTTTCTACAAAACTGTGGTGCATTGCTATCAAACTCTGTTGTTAATCTTTAAAAGAAATGTGCTGAAATCCCAGGGCGAAAACTTGCCGACTGATGCCGGCGTCGCTGCTTCGCGCCGATAGGACAACTTGAATTCTTGAGTAAAAATAGTTTCGACTCAAATTACCTCAAATCCTCCTTAAGTTTTCCAAATAGCCTTTCCTAAGATTCTTAAGTTCCTGTGGACTCAGAGTCGGGATTAACCGCAGATTAAGTCAAAATCTGCGCTAGATCGCACCCGGCAACGAGAAAAATCTGGACGAACACACATATGTTGTTGTCACGTGACGTTTGTATTGAAGTGAGTCAACAGCTGAGGTGTTAAAGTGTTGGTGCAACTCATTGAGCACAAAATGTGAAGCAAAATTAAATCTGAGTCTGGAGTTGAATGAGTTTGGCTTAATTTTTATCTATTAAGTGCGCATTTATTTGCTGTGATTAAAATCTCCATCAAATTGAATGTACTTCACAGCATTATGATTATACCTAAATAATGAGCACTATTAATTTTAGAACATTTTCTTCGCAGTTCATATCAGACTTCAATGGGGAGGACCGCTTCATGACACGGATTGGTGTGGGTGGGCTTCTGAATGTTGAAAAACTCAAACAAGCTCACATCGTGCTGGATGACATCCATCTTTTTTTGAAACGCAATGCAAAGTTCAAGGTAGACGAATCAACAAGCGTGCCCTGTAACGTACAGTGTGATAAACTGTCTGACAGTGACAGTGATTATGATCTTGACCTTGACTCGTTCAATCCCATCCAACCTGTTGGTTGTAACCATGGCGTTACCATAGTGACGCCCAAGATGTCAGGCATCAATCTTCACCATCTTCAGTGCATGCAGCACGGGTCTACGGTCATACGCTGTGACGACGAGAAGTCCGCCACGTGTTTTCTGTGTCTTGAAAATGATAACGCGGTAGTGTCATGGACAAGGCCTCAATGGAGTACATGTTCCCGCGGTCTGTCCATCAATCAGGACTCCAGTGGTCGCAGCGAGCGTAGCAGCCAATCGTATCCCGGTGATGTTAGCTTGCGGTATTTAACCGATGAACTCTGCTGTGATGGTCTAGAGGAGGGATTTCTTGACCTGTCCACCGTCAAGGATATCATCCTGGATGAGCACGTGGATTTGTCGGTGATCGGTCGTCGACACAGCTTGGACGAAACTGTGCACAAGTTTGCAAGTCTCCGTATTATGTATGGTGCCAACATGGCTGACAACCGCACAATCGAGTTTCTTGTGCCGACGTCGCAAGCCTCGTTCTGGACTGCGGGCCTGCGCTCGTTGGTGCGTGCCATGCACCAATTGAAGATCCAAACTGACCAACGGATGTTGTGGTTGAAACAACAGTACTTGAGTCTGTTCTATGAGAATGAGGTCTGCCAAGGGCCCACACCAGCTGAGGCTATACGGGTAAGGAATTCAAGTGGACTTATGGGGGGTGAAGGGGAAAACAGCGATTGAAAAAATTGCAGGTGGTCTGGTTCACATACCAGACATGCTCAGACTGCTCAAGTTGTACCATTTTTATGATGGTTAAAACTGAGCTGAGGAGCTCGAGTCCTGACTCAAGGGTTTAGTAGTGTGCCTCAATGGGACTCAAATCCACAACCTTGAGTAAAGGAAGTGAATACTTATCTCACTAGGCCACACTGCCTGGGAGGCCGCATCACTGTTCATGCGCGCAACCAGCCTAAAATATAGGGGGGGCTCGAATTTTTGGTATGCGGACCTTTTACTGAAAGAAATCAATGAGGACTAAAAAAAACAAAAAATGGGGCCATTAGGTTCAGGCCCACGGACCGTGCACTTGCGCCGACTTCCTGTGGATTTTGTGGACTTATGTCTCATTTGTTCGGACTTTTTGTTTCCCTGAGGCGGACCTTTTTGCCCGCCCAATTCACCAAATTGGGGGGCTCAACCGAGCCCCCGAGCCCCCCCTGGGTGTTTCCATGCTGTTCACGCAGGTAGCATTATCGATTTTATGATTCTCAACATCAGAGGTACATAATCAATTTGACAGATGTGAAAAACGTCAATTTCACATTCATACATGGCAGAAATGCTATTTCACTGGTCCAAAAAATCTTCATCCTGCTGTGGCAATCTACGCAAATAATGAAATACTCTACTGCGGTCAAATTTTGAAAAGGGGTCTAAAGCACTGTGCACTCCAATATTAATCGAACAAAATCCTGACTCAACATCGCCAATTGTTCAGACTGATTTTTGTTTGCATTCTGCTGGTGTGACAAGGAAATTCTTCTTGCTCTCGGTCTTTGTGATGGCATTATGTCTGACTCATTGGTTGAGCCTGTATTTGGGAAAGTTTTACTGTTACAATAGTTTCTGTGACATACTATTGGAGCTAGTATTTGATTGGTCTGCATTGTTTTCCAAAATGCCTGGTGTAAACTGAATGTCAGATTTTGCAGCTGCCAAGTGAAACTTCCTTTTTATGCGCCCATATGTGGACGCATTATGCCGTCATCCGATGTCCGCTGCTCTATCTCCAAGACCCGTTGATGTATCTTCATGAAATTTTACACGTGTTCCTTTCGTGAATGGGACGGCATGAGCGAACTTGCAGATGGATCTATCGACCAGTCTGCCCCCTTGTGGCAATTTTAGTTTTTTTCGTTTACCTTAAAATGGCATCCCAATGACAGTCTGTCTGTCCCATGTTATTGTTAATTTGCTCAAAATTTCAACAGATATTGCTTTTTATGCGCCCACATATTTATATCTCCAAAACCCTTTGACATACGTTCATGAAATTTAGCACATATGTTCCATTCATGAATGGGACGGCATGTGCGAACTTTCGGACGGATCCGACTACCGGTGTGCCCCCTAGTGGCAATTTTAGTTTTTTACGCTTACGTTTGTATCTTCAAAAGTCCTGAACGGATTTTCATGAAATTTGGTATGTAGGCACCTATTAGTGAGATGACGCTATCCTGCCGTTTTCAGATGGATTCGACATAGTTTGCGCCACCTAGTGGCCATTTTTAGTGTTTTCGAGTCTGTTTTTGTGCGTCCACCCCTCTATCAACCAAACCGCTCAAAGGATGATTGTGAAAATTGGCATGTATATGCTTACTATGTAGAGGACGGTTGACGATGATTTTCCGACGATTTCGACTACTGTGGCGCCTCCTAGTGGCAGTTTTGTTTTTTTGCGCCTATGGCTGTATCTCCTAAACCGTTCGCAGGATCTTTACGAAATTGTGTAAGTATATTTATATGATGTTAACAACGGAAGATGACGACTTTTGGACGGATCCGACTACCGGTGTGCCCCCTAGTGGCAATTTTAATTTTTTTACGCTTACCTTTGTATCTTCACAAGTCCTTATTGGATTTTCATGAAATTTGGTATGTAGGCACCTATTAGTGAGATGACGCTATCCTCCCGTTTTCAGATGGATTCGACATAGTTTGCGCCACCTAGTGGCCATTTTTAGTGTTTTCGAGTCTGTTTTTGTGCGTCCACCCCTCTATCAACCAAACCGCTCAAAGGATGATTGTGAAAATTGGCATGTATATGCTTACTATGTAGAGGACGGTTGACGATGATTTTCCGACGATTTCGACTACTGTGGCGCCTCCTAGTGGCAGTTTTGTTTTTTTGCGCCTATGGCTGTATCTCCTAAACCGTTCGCAGGATCTTTACAAATTGTGTAAGTATATTTATATGATGTTAACAACGGAAGATGACGACTTTTGGTCGGATCCGACTACCGGTGTGCCCCCTAGTGGCAATTTTAGTTTTTTTCGCTTACCTTTGTATCTTCAAAAGTCCTGAACAGATTTTCATGAAATTTGGTATGTAGGCACCTATTAGTGAGATGACGCTATCCTCCTGTTTTCAGATGGATTCGACGTAGTTTGCGCCACCTAGTGGCCATTTTTACTGTTTTCGAGTCTGTATTTTTGCGTCCACCCCTCTATCAACCAAACCGCTCAAAGGATGATTGTGAAAATTGGCGTGTATGTGCTTACTATAAGGAAGACAGCTGACAATGATTTTCAGACGATTTGGACTACTGTGGCGCCTCCTAGTGGCAGTTTTGTTTTTTTGCGCCCATGGCTGTATCTCCCAAACCGTTTGCAGGATCTTTACTAAATTTAGCAAGTGTATTTATGTGATGTTGACAACGGACGATGACGACTTTAGGATGATTCTGATTACCGGTATGCCTCTAGTGGCAATTTTAGTATTTGCCTCTAGTGGCAATTTTAGTATTTTACATTGACCTCTGTATTTTCATAGGTCTTCAGGTGTATACTTTGTGTTACTTCGTGACTGTGAAGGAAAAGTTCCAAGTAGAAATTTGTTTCTGGCATTCTAATGCTGTGCTAATCTCGTATGTTGGTAAATTTGTTTTTAATTCTATGTTTCTGTGGTGCTTTAAGCAACTGGTGTATAGGATGTGCTTGTATTATGAAGATTACTCAAATTTTGCCCCTAGCCTATTGAGGGTATAATGACCATGCCTTTCCATTTTGCTAAGTACAACATACTACATATATGCCCTCTACTGGCCACTTTATGGTACCAATAAACAACCCTAGAAGGATACCGTATGCGGTGCAATTGTGGGCGCATTTCAGCGCTTTGCGTTGCTCTTGTTCGTTTTTTTGCATTCATTTTACAAATCTATAAAGCTCAATGCATGTGGCATTTTTCATGTTACTTAGAGAGTCTAAATTAAGGCCAGATGAGGGTTTATTGTGTATGGTGTTGAGGTAATAATCAATGGTTAGTAGCTATTATCTGTTAGGTCTTTGTCCAAATGCATCTTTCATTGTTGTGAAAGTGAATGCAATTTCTCAAAAACTTGTGTGATGGTATCTGTGGTGGAATTTGATTATGAAAATTAAGGAAACATTGTCTTGTGTTTTAGGATGGGTAGTGATGCGTTCATTCTGCGTACAACATGACTAAATGGTATTTTTGTAATTACTTACTGTTATCAGCAGTTTTTCTATTTGTACAGCTGTCAAGATTTTTTTTATTGTATTTGAAAATCGCAATTATGACTATTAGTCTTGAACACAATTTCCATTAATTTTGTACACTTTTGGTCAGTGGTCACTATGCAATTGTCACTTTGTCTTTGCTTTACAGTTGGTTTGCAGATTCCTTATTTAATTTCATTTTTTTAAATTTTTAATTTACTTTAATTTTAGTTTAATTTAATTGTTAATTTTAATTTTTATCAGTTGTAAAAGCCATTTGACGACACAGTTTTTCCCTTACTCAGAATGTGTTTTACACCAATCAGTGTTACCCTGCTGTCATAACTGCCTGTACTGACCTGCTTTGATTCATTAATTGATAATTATTCCTAGACTGAACCATTGTCACGTCATTAAGACAATTAATACTGATAGTAAGGGATGCAGTATCTGATTATCATTTTGTGTGTTCAAGATTTTCGGTGGAAGAAAGTGGACTCAAAACCTAATCAACAATTCAGCTATTGAATCTCAAGGCTCTGTCAGACAGTCATCGTCTTTTGTGTCGGGCGCCACGAAAATGCTAAAGAAAAAGAGCAGCACTTTACCTATCGCCAAGGTAACCATTGCGTCTCGCTAACTTCTGAAGACATCACACGGCAAAAGCTAACTGGCCTTGTGATTTCGCTTGTAAAAGAGTCATGTTGTTTCCGGTCTTAAACAAATTTTATGACATAGTTGGCTAGGTCAACGCCTTGGTGAGAATCTATGGGTACTTGACTTTGTTTTCACCAGGTGATTGACACTAGCAAATTAGGATACTTGCACTTTTATAGCATGGGAAAGATGGAATCTCTCTCTTTTAATTAGTAACCATGCACTTGTAGGGAGCTGAAAGAATCCCCCTTTCCTAGAGGTTATTTTCATACTATGATACTTTTGTAGGGGTCGCACTAACCTTACAAAACTTAATTATTGGATTACCATGGAATAAAACAAGTTGAACCCTTTTAAACTCTAAGCCTTTATGCGAACTAGTTACCCCCGCCAAGTCCAAAATTAAAAGTGAACCCTTTTGCATGGAATGACATCAAAGACGGCTCCCTTTCATAGGAAGTCTGGCTATCATCCACCTGAGCGTCTGGTCCCATGACATGCCTCTCCCCCTCCCAAATGTCTATGAAACATTATATACAAACTTGAAGAAACTGTCCTTGCCCCTCATTTTTTTCAAATTTTAGGATGGAAGAAATTAGTTTAAATGATTCTGTTACAACCTAAACAAAGTGTTTAATATTAAGATGAAGTTGAGATGGACAATGAATTATTGATATTTTCAAACATATTGTCTGATAAATTTTTGGATTTAAGGCTCAAAAACAAATATTTCATCTATTGGAAATTCAATAACTGTATTTAAGTTTGAAATTTATTTACAGTTGTTTCAGTAAAGTGATACACTGTGATTATGAACAATGTGTTTTGCTGCAGTTTAGTCAAGTGCTGTTTTCAAACACTTTGTGTCATGAATTCCCTTATTTGCAAACTACTTCATTCTTATACATTCATTGAACTTGTCTATTAAGTGGCAAAGAGTACCCTGTATTTATGAATTTGTGATGCCATAATGCCTGTCTGTTTAGGAACATTCAACCAGATCTATCGCAGACCTCTTTGAGCATAGCACGCCCAAGAGCAACCGGTCCGAGTCCCCACGTAGTCCGATGCTGCAACGACCCAGCAAAAGCTACCCCACGTTTGGCGGGATCTCTCACGTGAAAAGTCTACGCCAGCACAGTCTGACAGTCGATTGTGCGGTACGACAGAAGTCGCGATTGCGCCGACTCACGCTGGGTGGGCGCAGCGGCGACAAGCTGAATCCTATTACACATTCCTCTCGGCTGGAATTCTTAGATTTCGTTGATCTCTACAAATCGTTCAGTCTGCGATGTCGCAAGGATTTGAGAGACCTTTTTCAGCAGCATGCGTTTTCAAAAACTGAAGAGGTCTCAGATGATGATCGTGTGGATAGTTCATTTAACCCTGTTACCAAGGAAATGGGTAAGTTTCATTACTGGATTAAGTATTCTTTGAATTGAGACAAAACCCCAGCTTCACTACAAAACTTACCGAAAACAAGAAAATAAATTTTGTATTAATCTGTAATCGGTGCAGTTTTTGCTCTGTTATTTGTTCATCATTTTCAATTTTTATTATTTGTCGGTAAATGTACGTACTACCAACACCAACTCTACCATCACCAACTTTACAACCTCCCACACTAACACCACCAACTTCACCACCTCCCACACTAACACTACCAACTTTACCACCTCCCACACTAATACCACCAACTTTACAACCTCCCACACTAACACCACCAACTTCACCACCTTCGACACTAACACCACCAACTTTACCACCTCCCACACTAACACCACCAACTTCACCACCTCTGACACTAACACTTCGGAAGCACGTGCTGTAGTTAAGAATGACATCTACAATTACCATGCTCATACTAAACATCAGTTTGTCACCCCCAGGCTTGGTGACAAGGAACTCCTTGATGGACTTTATGCAGGACAACCAGCGCCAGGTAATCTGTGATGCCATTGCCACCGCCAGTATAGTGTCCAACAGTGCTGGCAGCGGGCAGGAGTCATCACGCGGCCTCGCCACAGTCATGAAATTGGACGATGTCCGAGACTTCCTGTTAGAAAACCAGGAAGAACTCAGGACTGATCAACAGATCATTGATCTCATACAGGTTGGTGGGGTGTGATGGTATTAAAGGATGCTAGCTGTCACCGCCTTAAGTCTAGGTTTTTAGTCCGTCCTGCAGACTTGCAGGAATGCTGTGTTCATGCTTTTCTATCAAGGGTTGCAACTTAACTACTTTCTTGACTCTTTGTTTTTTGAGCTGTTAGTATGATAAGATGTTGAAATAAAATTAGTATCAATTTGCAAACTGTTTTACATACTAATTAAAAAAATACCAATTTTTGGCAGGGAATGAGCTGTTGTGTGACATGTTTTCTCTGCCGATTTTTTCGGAATCTATATTTTAATATAGAAATAATTGTCTCTAGATTTATATCTTAATAAACAACCATTTTCGGCAACCCAGCTCTCCTGTTTATATATGAAGTAGGGCTTTACGCACAAGCGGTTTAATGTTCATCACGTGACATATTTTTGCAAACACTGCTTGTTCTTCAGCAGCTGGTTTGTGACCCGTAGTTTTTCAAAATGTTGTACAGTAGCTACAGCACAGAACTTGCTATCTTAAATGCTATGTATTGATGAAAACAATTGTTCCATTAATCCGTTTGTTTTACTCTAAAGTTTTGTGTTTAACAGCATGTGTGTGCACAGGTTTCTAGTATGCAATTTTTTCAACTCTGTTCTGTTCTGTGTCTCTTGTGGTAAAAGCGTTACAGTTTGAGACAATGCAAAATACATTATTTTGCTCAAGGTCAGAGCTCGTCCCAAAATTTGTAAATTAACAGTATTAGCCATTCCAAATTCAAGAATCGCGAGAAAATTGAATTTTGTGTTGGGGACTTTTTTTCCACGATTTTTTCTCAGACTGTTGAGAAGTATGATGAACTCCAAAACTGCATTTGCCTCTTAACTTCAAAATCAGAAAAATTCAATTTTGGCTTGAATTTCAGTGTCCCAAATTTTAGAAACTGTTCCAAACTAGAAACTTTTTACTGTTAATAGAGCTATTATGCCATACTTGTAGAGACACGAGACGAGTGCAGAACTGCGCAGGAAGAAGTGTCTGTCGTTCGAAGGCTTTGCTCGATTCCTTATGGACAAGGATAACTTTGCGTATAAATCTGAGCACAGACAAGCTAAGAACATGAACTATCCGCTAACGTCATACTTCATTGCGTCCTCACACAACACTTACCTCACTGGTCATCAGTTTCGCAGCGATTCATCCGTCGAGTTATACAGTCAGGTAAGAGCCGAAGTTCTTGCCTTCTCCGTGCATTGTGTATGGAGCTCGTCTAGCAGATGAAATACAACAGAAAAGAGGCGCTTTGTCTAATATACAAGCACACTTGAGTGAAGATCAGTTTTTGTGCCGGGTTGCACAATTCGTTACCATTCTGGGCTCAGATATTCAGCTGGCGTTATACAGATTCTGAACTGTTTTCACCTCGTCTACTGAATCAGTCGAGTCTTACCTACTATACATGAAATAGAGTTTGTAATTTACTGTAAATTTAGCGCTTGCGCTTTGATTTCTTGAAGGTTGTAAAGTACTGAGTGTAATCATTTTTTTAAACAGCACATGAAATGCTGTGTCAACTTTTGAATCAAGCATCACCTTATTCAAGAGTTAACCAAGCTGTCAACCTTTGAAATTAATTATCCCTCAGGTGCTGCTGAGTGGGTGTCGGTGTGTTGAGCTTGACTGTTGGGATGGGGACGATGGTCAACCGGTCATCTACCACGGTCACACACTGACCACTAAAATACAGTTCAAGGTAATATTGCCAGTTCTGTCGTGTTAATGTTCAAATTGATTGTAAGTTTACCATCATGATAGTGAAGTCATTCCTAGGTGAGATTTAAATGCATCCAACGGAACTTTAGTCAGTCTTAATTCTAGCATCGGTAAACTGGTCTTTCAGTACTGAATTTGGCTTGCATTTAATGTTATTGCTATTTTATGCATCAGTTGAAATTTAGTCTTTAATTGGACTGGAACATGTTCAGTAATGCTGCCTTGTGCAACTGGGTCACATGATGTTTTTTATTTGTTATGGGTGCCAGCATCCTAAAAGGACCAGGGGCACGTTTCGTGAAAAGTGATTCAAGACTTAAGACATAAATCTGTATGTCTTCCACTCCCACTTCACAATTTGTGAAGAAGGTTTAGCCAAGTAATTAAGATCACATCACAGTATAGAAATAATTAATAGATATGAAATTATCTCAGTAACTAACAGTTATGTGTATGTTCGGCTCAGACTGTACTTCTGCTCATTAATCGGTTTTCTAGAATAGTTGTGTGGAGCGTTAGACCAAATTTCTAACTCAAGTCTGACCCCAGCATATGGTTTATAGTCTGTGGTTTGTTATGCCAGTGTTCTGCATGTGAGGTGTGTCCTTTGAAGCATATTTTGGAAGACTGTTGGTATTGCAGTGTTTGTCTCATCATGCCACAAGTTTCAAGGAGATTAGTTAAGGGGACATTCAAAAGAAATAACTAATTTATGTTTGACATATGTCTTGAAGATATAAAGTGTGTCACAACCTTTGTATCCAGGGTTGAAAAGGAGATTGAAAGTTGGTGAAAGGAAGGTCATTTGATACTCGGATAAACAGTGAGGTACAGAATACAGACTGGCTAATTTTTTGAAATTTTAATATAAACAACCTCCAGAACGATAGGATGAAAAAGCACTAAGTACTGCTATCTACAATAAATTTTTTCAATACTTGCAGGCTGTTGTTGAAGCCATCAACAAGAGTGCATTTGTGACTTCACCCTACCCTGTCTTCCTGTCCATAGAGAATCACTGTACACTACAACAGCAACAGAAAATGGCGCAGATATTCAAGGTAGGTACTTGCATTGCTCTTCTGTTCATTGCAATATGAACGACGTGTACTTGTTTTATAGGGGGATTGGGGGCCAATGCTTTTGGTCAGAATTGTGCTGTTTTCTAACATTTAGGTTTAAGAGTGAGATGATTGAAGCAAAGGCAGATTATAACAATTCAAAGCAGATGTAAACCCACCTTTCATCACAAAAATTAACGTTTGATTTTGATCTGAGCTGGTCTGTACCTTAGTCAAATTAGAACTGACAGACGAGTTCATTTTTACTTGAGACCAGGTTCTACAAACTGATTTGTCACACCTGTCATTTTGTGCCCTGAGCATGGTCGCTGGCAGCAACAACTGACAGTTACATTTTCAAGCCCAGAATCCACTTGTCATCTGAGTGAGGATTAAGTTAAGATTATTTTTAGAGCAGTAAGTGGTCAAAATCAAACAATAGTTTCCTTCACAGAACGCAGGTTCATAGACCTTTATACAACAGTGCCATTCGTCATATGATATTCCTCTTGCTTAGCAATGTATCAGGTCTGTATATGACAACTTCTGTAGCTGTCCATGAAGCAAAATGTTCATCAGAATTTTTGTTTGCAAGAAAAGCTTGTTAGAATGGAATTGCTGTAAATGAAAATGCCAAATTGGTCGACTTGGGAGGAATCTAATCTTTTTTAGAGTAGCATCCTCTAGCTCTGTGTTTCAAAGTGTCCATGGAGACAAGCTTGTCTTTTTAGAGTAGCCTCGGCTATCCGTGTGTATTTCAGAGTGTCCTGGGTGACAAGCTCGTCACTAATTACATGTTTGAAGATGACTTCTCTGAGGACCCCCAGTTACCGTCTCCCGAACAGCTCAAGTTCAAGATTCTGATCAAGAATAAGAAACTACGCACAGACTGCCCTAACTCGGCTCTAGTCAAACACAGGGTGAGTGGACAGTAGCAACATTATGGTACAGTTAATCATTAGTCAAAAATGTCATTGTAGCGCTCGTTTTACCTCTAGCTTCTTTACAGACAGTTTGAGAATATGTGCAAGGAATTGTGTGATGCTTCAGTTTCAAAGCTATAGTGTTGTACACTGCAGTTCAATGCGACTCAAGCAGACGGACTGGGGCAGTCAAACATAAACAAACACAGGCGTAGTCAAACACAAGCATACAATCTGATCATTCTTACTCAGCAATGCACTTAGTAAATCTACATCTGCTCTTTAAAGGTCAAATTGTCTTGATCAGTAAAAGTCTGCAGGAGTTGTATTTGGCGAGTTGAATCCTGTCGAGATAAGAAACATAGAAATTTGAAACATCATTATGATTTCTAGGTGATCAATCATATGCGTGTGAACTCTAATCAGTCCAGTGAGTCAGCATCAATCAATGAGGATGATGACGATGATGAAGAAGATGAAGATGACTTCGATCTTGCTGATGGTGAGTTGTAAAACAAACAACGCACGGGGCTGTGTAGTGTTTCTTGCAGTTATTGTTTTGTAGGTTTTCTACACTTACTCTTTCTTAAGTTTGTTTAGTGTCTCATCATAGGTGTTTTAAACTCCACATTATTTGACCTGACCTGATAATTGCATGCATACACTAAATATTGTGCGATATCACGGTTGCCTATACTACTATTGGTACTACGCTCCAGTGTACTTGATACTGCACTCCATTATCATTGACACTATTCAGAGTGTGTCTGATATTGTACTGCACTAAATTTAATTATGCCCTGTGTATGCTTGGCACTATTCTCGGGTATACTTGATACAGTTAGTGTACTTGATACAACACTCCAGTATGTTTGATACAACACTCCAGTATGCTTGATACAACACTCCAGTATGCTTTATACAACACTCCGGTATGTTTGATACAACACTCAAGTGTACTTGATACAACACTATTGTGCTTGATACAACACTCCAGTGTGCTTGATACTACACTCGGGTATGTTTAATACAACACTCCGGTATGCTTATGCAGCATTCTGGTATGCTTTATACTCCAGTATGCTTGAATCTACTCTACCTTTAACAATGTGCATTATTTTCAAATAGTGTGCTGTACTAAAAGCCTGAATATTTTATGCGGTCAATAGAAGTAACCCAACTATTACACTAGAATTTGGTAACACATTTATGCTTCTAAACAGTGGACTGAGCCATGCTGGGCTGTTATTTGTATCCCTTTACAGAGAAGCAGCTGAAGCACCTGACTATTGCTCAAAGGTCACTAGACTCTAGCATGGAGAGTAGTGAGAAACGTCCAGTCCCCAAGCTGGGGCTACATTCCAAGACTAACAGTGACCCTGATTGTCTGCTGGACTTCACCAGGTAAACACCTGACTGCCAGTTGTGATTCTGTTACCTCTGTAGTTTTGTTCATGTGCTAAATAAAGAGGTTGGGTAATGAAAGATTTGTTGTATTGTTTTTATGAGGTTGTTGGCTATAGTGCGATCTTCATATATCATTAAACTTTAATTGGTATTAGACTAAAACATGGCCAAATAAATCCATGAAATTGGCATGTCATGGCATGCGATTGGTCAATTTTTATTTTGGCGGGCTTGAGTTTAGTTCCTTGTGTGTATGAGTATTTAGTGGCATGATTGTGCTTCAGGTCAAAGTCTGAGTTTGCCTTTGGCCGTCACCGGCCTCGCAGCCAGCCTGACCTTGACTGGATCTTCGACGACCAGGAAATGAACTTGCAGAAGGCCACACCCAAAACGAAGGAGAAGAAGCGGCGAATCATTGCTCAGGAACTGTCTGACCTCGTTGTCTACACGCAGGCAGTCAAATTTAAAGGTAAGCATTTTAAGTTTTTGGTTGGCAAAGGCAATGACTAGCACAGCAGTGTGCAAGCAGTCTCAGTGGCATTGTTTAGTTCTGTCAAAAGTTAAGTGAAAATTATGAGAATATGAGATGAAAAAGGTTTGAGAATTCCAGCAAAGTAAAAGGAAACTGAGAATGGAATTGAGGCTGATTCAATATAAAAATTAAGCATTTGCTGTAAAGTTATTCAAGCAGAGATATAAAATCTTGTTTCTTTTGGAAATGTTTGCATTTCTCATCATTTGATTTTAAGATGGAGAAAAATTACCATGTTCTAGTTTGCATAATTCCTTTTGTCTGATAATTATGAAAAATTTTTGTCTTTTTACATTTCTGATTTAGAAGTGGATTATCAGTGAGTAGATAAACACTTTTAACTTCAAGATGACAGAACATTTCACAACTTCCGTCAGTTTAAGTTTCAATTGTATTGAGCTTACATTTATTTTTTAAACACACCTGGGACTAACTTGTTTCAATTCTTGTCTCAAAACTTGCAAAATACAAAAGTCTGCTTTCCATGTATTTTACTCTTTATATCTTCTTCCTTTTGTGCATTTTTTACCATAAATACAACTTTCTGACTTTGTCATGCTTACAAACTAAGACTTGAATGCAGTGGCCCAGCTTGCCCCATGACGCCTCCCGTTAATACATCTTCTCAATGTTTTTGTTCAGGTTTGGCAGTTAGCCCCAGTACTTCTATGAAAATGAAGAAGGGAACATTACGCAAGAGTATCCTTGGCAACTCGCCCAGTGGCACCACACTTAACAGTACTGGTGAGTTTTTGTTTAGCTCTGCTGCAGATGCTGTAATTAAAGTGTATTGCCCTCAATAAGTGTCTGTGTCCTTGCACTAAGCGCTATGTGGCATCTCGCCTTTTTCTCCTCAGTTTTGCAAGATTGTTGTATTTTGCAGAGTTTTCGTCTTGTCACAGTAACAAACAAGTAATGATTTGAATTGATCTTGACTTAGCAACGAGTTTTATTCGAAATTATTTTTGGGATGCTTTCTTAGTCGTTTCTCCCAATGCATCATCCATGTAATTGATACCAATGGACCAGTAGTCGAAACGCCTGGCATTATACAAGATTTCCGACACAGTCTGTTCTATGCTGGTATTGCTATCTTTTTATTATGTGCCCACATGAATGTGGACATATGCCATCATTTCCATCTGGCCAGCCAGCGTCCACTGCCATATCCAAAACTCTGGGCTGTATGTTTGTGAAATTTTGCAGACATGTTCCTATCATGGACGGGACAGCATGAGCGAATTATCAGATGGATCCAGCTATTGCTGTGTACCCTTATAGCAATTGGATTTTTTATGTTACCCTCTATTTTCTGACTTCTTTGACGGATTTTCATTAAGTGGCAAATAGGTTTTAATAAGGAGACAATTGCACCTTCAAATTTTCGGATGAATTCAACATATTCAGCACCCCCTGGTGGTAATTTTTTGGTAACCTTCAGTGTTTTTTTGGAATCTGCCTCCCTATCTGCCAACTGCTGGAATGATCATCATGAAATTTCATAGATGTGTTAACCAATTGAGGTGAACACAGCTGACATTGATTTTCAGACAGGTTCCACTGTGACTCTGATATGTCCTAGTGGCAAATTCGTTGTAATTGCTCGTACCTCAATATCTTTCAAGTCCTTGATGAATATTCATGGAATTTGACTTCAATTTTAGTGTCTACCAAAGTGTTTGATTGTTGTTTATGGAATTCAACAAATATGTTTTCATTAATGAGAAAATTTCTCTGACAATTTTGTTAAACGTTATGCAAAAGCTCCTCCTAGAGGCTATTAATTTACTAACTACAACTATGATTGCTGCCTGTAATGATAATGTTTAAAATAATGATCATACCTTATATCTGTGCTGCATGCGAAGCAGACGGTGTGCGTATATCAATGTTCTGCATTTACCTTCAGTTGTTTTTTTCCAATTCAAATATGATTTTTCTGAGCAGTAATAAATGAGCGCTGAACTTCAGCTGACTTTTCTAAGGTCCCTTTTAGTAGGGAGAATACGTTGTTATTTTCTCCAAGATAATGATAAATCAGTAGCTGTTCATGACAGCACTTTTATCTTAGATTGTTCATTCTTTAGTTAGTGCGTCAGCTCATAATTTCCCTGCGAGTAAAAGGCATTCAGCTTTGTTGTCCCTTTCATATGCATAATACATTGCAATTTCATGGCAAATTGGCGTTGGTGGTTAATATTGATATCTTTTGATTAGGCATGCTTCTGAATGCTTTAACTCAAGTTTTGTTGCAAAATACATTAATAATTATTAATTGTCTTTATAATTATTAATGGCTGTCTTTTCACTTTGATGTCTTCTCTTCTGTATGTTAATAAAAAAATTTACCACCTCGTATGTTGCCTGCTATTAGTATTGAATAGCCATTAATTATACTGTGGCTTGCATGCTTGGTAGATTATCACTAATCATTGCAGGAATACTGAGACTTTGAAAAGCTACCCAGTGGATGTAGCTGCTCTTGTTTTGAACTCCACACATCTGAACTTTACCCAGTTTTCTGTTGTGAAAATTACAGCATCATGCTGAGCATGTATGTCCTCTCTGGCTTTCATTGGTTGGCTCATGTTACAAAATCAACATTACCTGGCTTCACTGAAACATTGTTTCTACCTATTTTCATGTTAACGTTTGGCGAATTTGTCTTTAGTGTGCACAAATGTTAAGAATTCGTTTTTGAACCATTCAAATTGACCCAGAAATGGTAAACTTTTGCTGGCTTTAAATCGGAGCCCTCCAGCACACCCTTCAAAAACACATGTTTCACTCACAATAACAAAGTTCTGCTACAGACCTGAGGCAATCATTTGAGGATAACCTTACTAGAAAGTAACCTGTCTGTTGAGGATTCTTACACTTTTGAGTTTCAACATTTTGCGTAGTGAATAGGGGCTCAGGTGCATAAGACATTCATGACCTGCATGATAACTATGGTGTAATTCGGCATCAAATGTTATGCAAGAGTCAAATTTTTCAGAATAATCAAAACACTGATACTTTCATGTTTCACTAGGTGAGGTAATGGACCTTATAATTCACAGTAATTCATTTCTGCTACCACTAACCCTAAATTATGTGGAACCATGCAGGTGAATAGCACCAATCATGAAATAAAACTGTGGTTCAATTTAGGATCCAGGAAACTGAAAGGACTGTTTGTGATGCCTTCACTCTATACGGTAAAATCGCAGCAGTTTTGGACACGATATAGCGAACCAGTGAAATTTCATTCGATAAGTTTTCCATGAAAGACATGTTGCCCCAAGTTTATGTTTTTCTGTGAAAACGTTCTATACTATAGCTACCAATAGACAAAGTTTCAAAAAAATGTGACCATTCACAACAATGGTATAAACATGATAAAAATGAAAACGATGCAATTTTCATAATTATTTTTGTCAGAAATCGGTGAGATTTTACCCCCTGAATGTTTAGCCACACAGCAACTTGACTTGGCTTGACCTGTGCATGTAATATCCCAACAAGAGCTCTAGCGTTGATCATCTGAATACCCACAATGCATGCAGGGATATGCCACCAGGGTGCGCTGCATGATCTAAAGATTTATGCATACAGTTGTTACTTTAACGTTATAGTGCATGCTTGCATGTTTTACAGCCACGTTCTTGTCACGGCTCTCCCCAACTGAGCGTGTCTGTTCTTCTCCTCCAGACAAGGGGGAGATCATTTCCTTCTCTAGTGCACCCCGGCTCCAGGGGTCGCCAGTGGTTCATGCTCCGGTAGCCCACCAGATGTCCTCGGTGAATGAGAACAAGGCAAAGCAACTTTGTCGCCGTAATCCAACTGGGGTGATACAATATCCTTTTTGTCGTTTTAAAGATAATGTTTTTGTTTGTTTTACATTTTATGTTGAACGAATTATAATGTCATGTTAATACTATTGTTTTGCAATGAATGCTATTTTTCTTTATTGTCAAATTTTATGAATTATAGACATAGTCATGTGACACAATTAATGGCAGACTGTTATATAAAATCAACAATTAAACTTTGAAATTTTCTACATCCAGAAAAAAATCACTTAACACCGAGTTAAACTCTATAATTTGTACATACTTGGCTCAGTGCATAAGCTGTCCCACATAGCATTAAGATTCTGGTAGTCTACTGAATTCTTTGCGAAAGGAATGAAGGTGTATTCGATAGCATTTATCTCTAGTAATTATTTCCTCATTTTTATTGAACCTACTGCTCCATATACCATAATTGTCTGTGTCATTGAGCTACGTAAAGTCCAGTATTGTTGATGTGGGTGCCCTCAGTTCTGTCTGATGGTCCGGTCCGTTGCCCGTCTTCCTCATGTGGTGGTATACCAGCACTGCCAGTAGAATACCCAGTATAGCCAGTCCACAGCCCAGACACAGACCGATAACTAACCTTTGAAGTTTTATCTCATCTCTTGGGCCATCGCCCAAATCCGAAGTCTCCCGGCTCTTTGTTGTTGTTGACTTCATTGGTACGTTCTTCCAAGTTACCGTCGCCTCACCTGGGATAAAATTGAGGGGGGGTGACATCAACGTCGATGCTGTCATTTAATGCATTGTGTAACAGTTATTGGCTTGTGACGTGTGTCGAATGACAACATTTGTCACTTTTAAGGTAAGAATTGAAAGTCTATGTCCATTACACCATACTTTTGGTGCGGGTATGATTAAGCAACCATATACAAAAATAAATGATTTAAAGTGAGCCTCAAAATAGATTGAATTTCGGAAATCCTTTGCTCAGTGCATTCTCATGATGCGTGCCCTCTGATCAATCTGAAATTAAATCTCCCCATCTAAAATGCATAGGTTACACGTCCAAAAACATCTGTGGTGTCACTGGATGACAATTTGAAAGACAAGAGTGCCACTGTAGATGAAGTTCCCCAAATTTAGTTTCGTCTTGAGTTAAATTTGAATGAACAACCACCAAACTGTAAAACCTCAACATCATCTCATTTTCTATAGTAACACATTTACTGCACACACCTTAATGGTGACATAGAGGTATTCTTATTTTATTTTTGTTCGAAAATTGGTGTCGATAAAATTCCACTTTTATGCCATATTCTATTTTAAATTGAAGATACTTTACTCTTCACGGTATATTACTGATTTTAATCAGTAAAAAATATTATTGCTTGACATGTTATGGAAGATTTAATTTGGAAGTGCAGCATTTTGGAAGAACCATCAAGTTTCATAGGTCATGCTATGAACATTCCCACTAAATAAAATTGGTTCTAACCCCGGTGTTTAAGGTAAACGGCGGGGTATGGAAAATTGAAGTAGACCGTATTTATCCACCTTGGCTGAGACGCGCTCGGCTCATGGTCAAAGGGATACCGCCAAGCTGCTCTATTCATCGAGTCACGAGCGAGGATAATTGACTTCGCTCATGCGGATATGATCAGCTGATTACAGTCTAGCCTAACAACTGTACTTTTTATGGAGAGAATTTTACGTAGTTTTNCTGCAAACTATTTCAAACAGTGAAATCTTTTTTCCTTTGCAACCCAATAGTGTCTAAAACACAAATTCTGGATCACTGAATTTAATAAGAATTACATTAAATGTTTAATTTTCTCAAGTACTTATGACTATGTATCTGTTGTTAGTTGGCAGTCCTGTAGCAAGTGCTGTGCAGGCTATAATTCAGCTGAATGTTTCTCATTCTTGTGTGGTTATGTCACTGACCTACCTGATAGTTTGACTTCAACCGATTTCTCAATAAAACCACGGTCCATATCATAGACACGGCATTTGTACACCCCTATGTCAGCATCAATTGTTCTGTAGACATTCAATACTGCTGTGTTTTCCAACTCCAACAGGTCTTTGGTCGGGGGAAAATTTTCTTCTCTCAAGTCTGGCTTTATCCATGTTATATAGGGGTTTGGATCTCCCTTGGCTGTGCAGGATATTGTGAATGGTTCTCCATCAGAGACATGTGTTGTTGGAGATATTTTTGTTATATACGGCGCAATACACCTGAACTCTGCCTCCAGTGAGGACTGTCTTGCTGGAGTGATACACGTGAATGGCCGTCGTCCGTGATGTGTCAGCCATTTTAACATGCAGTTGCAGTGCCAGGGATTGCCATCCAATGAAATGCTAACATTTCTCATGATTCTATTCAAATGCCGTGGCAACGTTTGAAAGGCATTATAACTAATATCCAGTGTTTGTAAATTTTGTAGATTGGTGAAGAGTCTCATATGTAGTTCTGATAGATGATTGTTTTGTAGATCCAAGCTCTCCAGTTGTGGAAAGTCCTGGAAGGTGTTACTCATAATCTGTTTTAACGAACTGTTGACGATGCGCAAGCTCACCATTGGAGGAAGTCCTCTGAGGTCTTGCCACCCCAATCTCGTCTGATTGGTCAGGACAACTTCCAGTTCTTTGGTGTTCCTAGGGAACTTGGGAAGGTCCTTCATGTATCTGACTCTGCAGGAGAAGGTCTGGCCATCACAGCTGCACTGAGGCCAGCATTGCATAACAGCTCCAGGGAGATAACTCCACATTACCAGTAGTCCAACAAGTCTGAACATGTTTCATCCCTCTGCCACAGACACGATGCGAGAAGGATTAATAAAAAATCCACGTAGTCGCTTTCTTTGGACTTCCAATGTCAGGTCAGTTAGCCATCCCCCTGGTATTCATCTCTTACTCTCGTTTCACAGACTGATTCTAATTACCAAGTCACTCACTATTTTCAAACCCAGATCTAATGATCCGACTCGATCATTATGCCGTCTAATTAAGGGTACACCATTTCCAATGATTTTCAAATCACTGTGACGTAGTTTTTTTAATTTTCTTTACGTTGTCCTAGGCATGCGATTGGAGAGTTTAGCAATGAATTAATACTCAACGTGTGTTCTACAGTTGTCTCTGTCGGTGTGTTTCGTTATTTACTGCCCGTTTGTCAGTGATTAGCCAATAAAATGTGGTGTAAATGAGTTTCAGTTCTGTTCTTTGTTGGTTCTCTGTGTAATTTTGCCTTTCATTGCATTCTTTTGATATAGTAACAGTACCAAGATACAGCACTGTATCAGCTGTTGGGTGTTGCTAGGGACAACAAGAAGCCACTGGGTTCTCTTAGGTTGTCTTTGGGGCTGTGGGTTTGTAATTAGGTACATTATCTTATAAAATTCTGTTTTTTGTGCGCCAGGCTGAAATTCAATGTCAAGAACTGTCTAAAGATTACTTTCAAATTATGCATTCCATTTATCAAGTAGATACAGAACTAGAACAGAAGTGTGACTTATCTTATAAATTTTCTTATTTTGCACAAAAATAATTGTCAAAATAGTCATTTTTAGAAGGCTGACTACCTTGGAGCAATTATGGAAACTTTATCATATGTTGTTTTATGACATCAGCTCGCTGCAGACCATGCTAGTTAATATATACTATACAAAAAATTCTTTATCTTTATTGTCGAGATATTTGATAAAATAGAATTTCACTTGTCCGACATAGAGCATGCTAAATTATTGAAGACTTGCCCTTAATGTTTTATAACTCCTATTGTATTTTAGTCTAGATTCTTGTTAATTGTCTTTCTGCGATAAACTATTTCATGTTATGCAAAATTCTCAGACTACTGTTCTTTGACATTCAACAGTTTCATTTAAGCTCTGTGTTTGCTGGAGTTTTTAACGTCTGTTCAACACATTGTAAGACTTAAGTCAATAGAAAATTGTAGCCTTGGCTGTTGCCAGACTGAAAGATAACATTTCTTCAAAAATTGATTGGATTACTTCGTGATCAAATTGCTTGCAGCTTACCAATCAATTGTGGGTGTAGTGAGAAGTCATTGAGCAATCGTTTACATGATTTAAGACACTTGTCTTTGATGCTACATTGGTAACCTAGTAGTTTGTTGTCTGCAATGCATTTGTAGTGCAAATATAGTGGAGATTGATTAATTTAGGACGTAGGATTTTTTGTTTTTTATTATCGGAGTGTCTACAGGTTTGGAGCAAATCCTATTATCTTTGTTGTTTTAAAAATGTCATGTTTGAAATGTAGAAAATTATGAAAACGACGTTTCATTGAAGTAAATTTTTAAGATAATTTAGTACTTAATTGATACTATACTTGGAGGATATTTTATGTGATTAAGTTTAGTAATTAAATATGATACATGCGTGTGATATTCAAATGAGTTCATCATATGTACCAAGTCTAGTGGACAAAAACTGACGCACGCACATCTTTTTACAAAGAGAAATGCCAAGATTAAAATGGCTTAAAATCACCAGTTTCATCTCAAAAACACCAAAACCAACCCCACCAGTTGATCATCTGTCAAATTAGATCGCTGGCAAACACTGTGGGAGGATATGTTAATTAGCTGATCTTGTGTTTTGAGCATTCATTGGTCGATACATACTATGCAAAATTGGGACAACCAAGGACAGCAGTGTGAAAAAGTCAGATAAAGCTTCTTGTTTTTGCATAGTTTGTGGAATAATAAAGAATTTCGTGGTGGCGTCGTTTGTGGCGGTCGTTATTCAACCATTCTGTGACATTAGATAACCACGGATATGGCACTAATTTGCACAAGAAACTCGTGTGTTGGTGAACATGACACACTGGCCCAGGGTACGTTCATACGTCACACTCATGTCCGTGGAGCTAAGAAACTTTCAATTAAAGTTGCTTTTCTTCTATTTTCTCGTTTTTTGAGATTTTAAATTCGCATTTACAATAGGCAGTGCTAAAGAGGATGGTTTAATGCCGTCGACATTGTGTTAAAGGTTAATGGTGGTTTTAAGCACTTTAGAGTCAGTTATTTACTTTAAATTACCCCGTATAGCACCTTATCGATTAATCTCGGTGCATATTTATCTAAGTACCTACAAAAAGAACAAATTTTAGCTAGTAAAAGTATATAGTTTCTGAAAGCGGAAGGCATGCAGAATTTGATTTTTGACTTTTTACCTATATGTCATTGATTGGGTCATGTGACTACATCTTTAAGCAAAATCTAGCATAAAAGACAGGAAAATTTATAGCAAAACAAAGGTAATCAGTTTTACCACCTTTCATTTGGTATGAATGTTCAAGACGAGATCTCAAAAATAATGTTACTGTTTGCGAAATTTTGGTCATTTTGCTTTGAATTGGTTTTATGCAAAAATGATAAAAGTTGTTATTTGATAGCTCCTCGTGCAAAGTAAAACATTTACCTATTGTAATCACTTTTTGGAAAGTAGTGTATAAAGCATAGTATCTGAATGATTCGTATCAGTCCGATCAGTCATTACTGAGAAGTTAGCCAAATTTGTAATTTTTGTAGTCATACATTACTTTACCTTATGTGCTATAATTGAGTTTGTGTATTCTGATGATTGGCCTTTCATGAATTAACTGAAAATAGTATTCTTTTCCAAAGAAAACTGTCCAGCTAAGCTTTACACAGTTTCTGCAATGATTTCTGGCATTCTAATATTCTGTGTGCAATGAACCATGCTAGATAATAAGGTGCACCAATCTTGTCTGAAATTTACCAATGTTGCATGCAGAATGTTTTTCCTGCTGTTGAATGACCTTTTTCAGTTTTGTAGTGACTATCGATTGAGTGTGAATGTTATTACATCAGTCAGGTGATAGTTTACTTAATTTCTGTTTCATCATTATTTCATTTCAATTGACCTGTCAGAAAGTCTGTTTGGTTTCTTATGCAGACATACAACGGCTATAATGACCAGTATAGTCACAGTGGTTATTCCCAATCCTATACTTAAACCAATAACCAAATCTCGTGTGTGCCCTTCAAGTACCTCCCCCTGCGACTTCTTTGTGATAGATGTTTGTCCATCTGATGTATCTGTTGAGACTTTAAACCTGGCTGTAATGTCCTCAACTGTTTCAGTCCCAGTTACCGAGTTTATGCTTTGAATTCCCTTTGTTACCATGGAAACACTCCTCTTCTTTGTTGTTGTTGTGGCAATGCTCCTGGATGTGGTTTTTACCTCAGTGATGTTACCACTCTCTTCTGTAGTCAGCTGGTTGACGTTATCTCCAGGTGAAGTTGGTAAAGTTATTGATTGTGTCCGACTCTTGGATGTTTCCCCAACTCTGTTTGATTTGAGTGTACTTCCAGCCAACGTGTACCCACCTGAGCTGACATTTTCTGTAGTATTTCCTGCTGGTGTAATCTTAGCTGTAGTCGCATCAGTGGTGCTGTTGATTGGGTTTGTTGCCGTGGTGATTGTATGTGTATCGGGTGTGATGGAAGCTGATGTCTGAGCAATGGAGATAGATGTGGCCACCATGGTTGTTGTTGTTGGTACTGCAAAAAAAACGTACCACTAAATATTGGGGATTTTCCAGGTTTTTGATTACATACTGAGGAAAGATTTTGTTTATCCAAAAATGCAAGCCTTTGTCAGTGTCCTCAGAGTCAGGCTGCCGTTAAAAGTCTTTTTGTTCCTCCTCGCCCAACCCCTCGAAGGCTAACTGAGGTCTGTGAAAGTTGTACAAGAAATATGAACAGTATATTGTTCGAGATTTCATTTTTTAAGATAAATTGTTTTGACAGATTACAAAATTGTATCAGTGTGTACTTATCCCGTCAAAATGTTAATAATCATTTCAGTATAATACTATGTTATCCCATGTATGTGAAAATACGGATGTTGTATACGTCATGTTATTAACTATTAATTACATGAACATACATACAATCGGTATACAACAGTAGAGGCTGTATTCAATGGTAGAAGCCATTGAGACATTCCCAGATGAAACGAATTCTCGACAGTAGTATTCTTGTGTAAGTGGGCTAACCTTATATAAGAGCCCTCCAAAAAGAACAAAGACAAAAATTAATGAAAACGTGCAAAAATGTGTTGCTTGAATTGTTACCAGAATTTCAATGTCCAATCAGTCACAGGAAACAATTTGGTCTTAATATAGACTTGATGTTATGTAGACTGCAGATGTGATAATTTTTGTCTTCCTGTGGCGCTTAATTACAAGCACTTAATTTAGTCATTAAATTTTGCGATAATTGGTAGATAAATGTTTCTTAAAACTTGCAGAAAATAGTTTTATTGTTCAGCCTCGTTAAGACTGGGAATAATTTGATCGTTATGACCTGGTGTCTTTGTGAATGCTGATCTCAGTCAAACATTAGCATCCATAAATATACGAAATTCACTTAACTTTGTTTAACAATCATAGTCTCGGCCGTCTCTTGCCTTGTTTGGGTGACAGTATACCTGAATTAATTCTCCTGCTATTTTTTATTCTTGCACAGGATTCCTTGTCCTCATCCCGACCCCCTGCTTTTTCAAGTACCCTATTCAAACACCTTGAGTGTTGATATAGATGTATACTGTTATGTACCTAGCACTGTTACTTTGATGCTGCTGTCCACTGAATCTCCGCTGAAAGAACCTGCTTCACAGAAGTAGGTTCCCTGGTCCTTGCTAGTGGCATTGTTGATATGGAGTACTGCTTCTGAAGTGTAGACCGTGGGCTCATTGTCTGGACTGTATTGAGTCTCTGTAAAGTCTGGCTGGAACCATGAAATGAATGGCGCTGGGTCGCTCTCGGCAGCGCAAGACAGCGAGAAACTCTCACCTTCTTGGACCACAATGTCTCGACTGATGTTTGTTATCACAGGTTTGGTGCACAGGAACTTGGCTTTGGCAGAGCTTTCTTTAACTGGTGTTGTGCAAGAAAACTCTCCTTTTGATTTTAACCACTTTAAGAGACAATTGCAGTGCCAACGGTTCCTGGCAAGGTTCACTGTCACCTTCTGTAAAGTGTACTGGAAGTCACTTGGCAGCCCTTGTAAGTTATTGCTGCTGATGTCGACTGATTGCAACTGGCTTAATCCTGAGAAGGCATCGGTGGCAAGTCTTTTTATGTTATTGTTCCTAAGATGCAGTTTGGAAAGTGACGTAAATCCATCAAAAGTGAAGTCACCCACGTCAGTAATAGTGCTGTTAGTGATTCTTAATGTTTGAATTTTTGATGATTGTCTCACTTTGGTGAAATCCTTTTTTGTCAATGATGTCTGGTTCGTCAACACAATCGTGACGTCAGTTACGTTGTCGGGCAATTCCATTATGTCGGCCATGTTGTTTGCAGAACATACCGCTGTTGTGTTACTGCAAGAACATCCACTTGGACACAGTGCTAAAGATGGCGTCCAACCGACAATTAGAACCGTGAGTGGGATCAATAATATCCACATTTCACTAGCACTTTTCTCGTTACCACACCGTACCGTTAAATCTTGCTGTCTAATTATCATGGAAATGGATTATGTATAAAGGGTGTTTAATACTCTTTGTTCTGTTGGTTTATCCCATGGTTTCCCTTTGGACTTTGTATGAATTGACCATTAACCAGTTGGGGTTCAAGGCTAAGATATGATGTAATTTTTGTTTTGGGGTGCATTGAATTAATATTGTGTTCGTGCCACTAATGTTTTGGTGGGATGTGATATAAAATTATTGGTTTGTGACTTGCATGTCTCACAGACTCCCTGGCATTTTTATGGTTGAAAGAGGTCAACTGACAGAAACATGTTTATGAAACTTTCCAGGGGGGTTTTAGTTGAAGTAAAATCCAGAAAATGGTCTTGTTTGAAATGAAATCATCTTACATATGTGCATGATTTTTAAGGGTTGATTTGTGCTGAATTATCAAATAAAATTGCACCCTTTCTGTACATTCATGAGCCAACTATAAGCACCTTTACCTCAGAATGTCATGCCCATTTAAGGTTATGGTGGATCTTATGGACTTGTCAGTGTACTTTACCAAAAATCTATAAAACTATAGATTTTAACTCAGTAAAAGGAGAAAGACTGTAGAATTTTATGTTTAACATTATACCATTCTGCGATTAATTGGGTCACAATTTGGCCATGTCTTTTTAGTGAAATTCAGCAAAAAAGGTAAGTGTACATCCATAGCAATACACCAGTATCAATAACAGGACCAAATTTTGTTTGCATGTAAATGTTCAAGGTAAAATCTCAAAAACGCAGTTATAGTTTTCTAAATCATCATGATCTCGTTTTCTAAATTGTCATCTTTTTTATCATTTTACATGCCGTTGACTTTTCATAATTTATGTTTTCACGGTATCTCAGTATAGCACAATATTTTAGGCTCCGTCACTTATTGCAAACCGTCATCGAATTATCAGTCATTTTCTTACTAGCCATCCAATACAAAAATGAAAATTACTTCGAGAAATTTCCTACAGCTGTTGACTGGCTGTCATCTTCCTCTGTAGTGCTTACCACTAGGTGGAACTCTTTAGTCAGTTGTAAATAGGAATTAGGCAACGGAAGCCTTTTCCTTTTCATACACCTTGATTTCTGTTTGATGCATTACTATGTAGACTCCGGTATTTTGCGTTAACTTTGTAGTAGTTTCCCTTTTGGCATATTAAGCTAAAGTTCTCCCAGTCTGTCATGTGGTTTTCTTGAATTGCATGATCACTATAGCAGATTTATTTATTCTCACTTTTTTGTTGGATGGCTAGTAAGAAACAGATTGATATCAACATCCTGATGAAGTAATGTACAGACCTTCCTTTGAGTGACTACATGGTGTTATCCTGTATTGCTCAAGTATATTAGCCCAAACTATCACAGTTAATATCTATGGATGGTTTGAGCCTCTGTTTAATGAACTTATGTGATTAGTGTTCTTGGTCTTTGTATCATAGGCTGATTGATACGGTAAAGTCGCGTGATTTTCGGACACTGAAAATTAATTCCAATAGAAAAAATTCATTCTTGGACGAATCTCGCGAAATATCATTTTGTGGTGTCCGAATTTGGCGAACCTCCAAATTTGGGTTTCCGCTAGTGTCCGAATTTCGTGGGTGTACATTATTTCGATGAGCGTCGTAGCATCAACAATGCTGGCTTGGTCATTTGATAGCAGTATAATTGCAGGTAAATGAGACTCAAATGGTCTGAGCGATTAATTTTTGAAAATCTGGCTTTCCCAATAAGAAATGTGCGCCGTCGACGCACAAAGACCGTTCCCAACAAGTGTTGGTTCTTCTTTTCAAAGATGTGCTTTCTCAATATGAAATATTCGGCTTGCATTGCCGATGCTCAAAAACCGTTCTC
>NMRA01000051.1:1039297-1076339 GCA_002633005.1 Phoronis australis
CCTTACACCGCTTAACACATTACACGAATGAGCACTACCAAGAAGACACTGAAAAACGAAAGACGTTTGAACTGCAAACAGATTTTTAATGAAAAATTTTCGTTTCAACCCAAAAATTGCGTTGTCAGAAGCACGTCTGAATGTTAGTCAGTGGTGGCTCATTCCTTGCTAACTGTCCCATTCAAAATTATTAAGCAAGCCCAGAACGGCTGCACCAAGATTTCAATCATTCGCCGGGATGCAGGTAAGTGGCAGCAAAACTTATTGTCCGGCGATAGTTGGGCATTTGCAAAGGCCAGGACGTTTTAAAATAAAAACGTTTCGTAAACACGCAAGTTGATGTCAGGCGTGCATGTTCAATGTCACAGTCGGGAGTCGAACAGCACGGCCTATTTAAACCAGAGCACATGTTACGCTACAACGAAAAGTTGCAGCCTTCGGTGTATTTCCTATTTGTATTTTCATCAGAAATTTTCGTTAGGCGGAACTCGGTGATTCTTTTCATAGCTAAAGCGCCAAACACAAGCTAAACGCAAGACAATCGAGTAACGGTCGTGACATCGTCAAGACAAGGTAAAAATTACAAACCCGTTATACCGATTCTCGGACTCGAGCCTTATACAGTAGTAATCATCCGTTGAACGCTTTAGTGACACGGGAGTTGCGTCGATCCCAAATTACCGTATCTAAAATTTTCCTTGTCCGAAAGTCGCGGGACAAAATTCTGATGTTTATGACAATGTCCGAAATTCGAGGATCTTTGAAAAACAGTTTTTGGACCTTGTACGAATTTCGTGGACTATGAAAAACTCATTTCGTAAATATTTATTCTTGGTCGAAAATGGCGGGCCGTCCGAAAATCACGCGACTTTACCGTATGTACGAGATAGCTTGTCATCAATAAGGGGTTCCATGCCGTCTTTCTTAATCTTATTTGTTCTAACACCTGTATGATGACACATAGCAATATAGTTACATAATTTTAACAGGTCACTGCATGTCCAGCAGGCTAAAAGACTTTACGTTGCATGTTTATTTCTGATAGGAAATATTACAGAAAAAATAGTAAGTGGCACGTGTCCACCCTATGTCTGGTTTGAAGAAAGTTTATGTACACTTTATTGACAGTTTCAAATTTTTACCATGATCCTCAAAGATTTTTTCAGTTGTCTGACATTTTGTTTTTTTAAAGCGACGTCATAGCTTGTAAGTAGTTGTGTACAGTCACCAAAGTTCAGAACCTATATTCCCTATTTCATGAAAAGTGACTTAAAACTTGAATAAGAGACTTGGTTTTATTTACATTCAACTTTTTGAAAACCAATTAAATCTTGCTTGGGCAAAAATTCAAAATGGAATTTGTAGAACAATGCATAAAACGTAATAATATGAAAGTTTTGTATGAATCTGATCGGCCATTTCCGAGATATGATAACTCCAAAGTTAGTCAAATTTGGACCATTTTCTCTGGACTTAATAACTTTCAGTCACTTCTCACAAAGCACCCCTGGCATCAAGTCCTGACTGTGTTCTCACTCAATGTGCAGTTATAGTCTTTCTTGTATTATTGATGCACTACAGTCTGCTGTGCTATGTTTTACAACTGGAGCTGGCAAAACAGTTGCCTTTTTGTAACGTTTGTAAACTGTCACAACTGTAGTAATGATCGTTATGAGTAACAACAGTCCGAGTCCAATTCCCAGTCCCATGTATAGTGTGTGTTGGTCTTGACCACGTCTGCTGTTATCACCTGTGTTGGACTTAATTGTTGTCTGTGTTTTTGTCACTGATACTCGTGTAACATTTGCTCTAAATGTCCTTGTCACCACTTTTTGTGTACCATCTATTCTTGTGGTCATCGTCATCAGTTCTTGTGTACCTTTTGTTCCTGTCGTAGGCACCATCTGTGTAGTTATTGGTGCTAATGGTACCATGGAGCTTGATAACAGTTGTTGTACTGAGGGTGTTGATATGGAAGAAAATGACGATGTTGAAGATGGTGGCAATTTGGAGGTCCTGCTTTGTGTAAGCTGTGCTTGACCTGTCGTTGACTCTACAATTAAAAGTCACAGCGATATTGAGTCAGGAACTTATTGACAAGTCTGTACAAGATTACAATATCTGCAACATTATAGAATTTAAGTTAGCAAAGCAGAAATTTCATAGAATTTGATTGTTTACTTTAAACCAATCTGCCATTAATAAGCTCACGTGACCATACTTATATAGAGGAACACTATAGTGAAAGCAACAGTCTCAATTACATGATCAAATGTCGTATTACATGAATGTCCATGATAAAATCTCAAACATGTTGTTACACCTTTCTAATTTCATTTTTGTTTTTTTTGCAACTTTTTTTGCAAAATCACATGTCCTATTTTGATTGTCCCTCATGCAAAAATAGAACATTATTTTTAAAATAGTTCCTAAGAAGGTTTTGGAGAACAATATATTAATCATTAATAATTGAGTGTTTCATGCGGATCCTTCTGAGATACAATGTTCGGAAGTTGACCAAAGTTGAACATTTTCTCTACGGCCCTGCATAACCTTAAAAGTTCTTCCAATTCTTTGGTGACACTTTCTCACTTTAGTTACAAAATAATGCCTTGAGAAAATAAAAATTGAAAAGATACCACTGACAAAGTTTTCATCTTTGTGTACTCACATAGTGTCTTGATGCAAATACTTACTTGAAACACGAACCTTGATCCTTCTGTCTGTGCCACCGAGGCCTCCTGCTTTAGCTTCACAGCGGTAAGTTCCTGCGTCCACCTCTTGAATATTCATCAGTTGGAGTTCTGCTCTATTTACTCGTATTGATGCATCAGGGTTGGGCAAAAATTGTCTGTTTGTTATAAGATTCGGATATGTCCAAGTTGTGATTGGCGTAGGATCGCCTGTCGCTTCACATACCAAAGTTATGTTGGCACCTTCATTGACTGTTATTGTCCTGCTAGGAAACGGTTTTATGGCTGGTGCAGTGCAGTTGAAATCTGCATCATTAGAAGACTCTGTTTTTGGTGTGTGACATGTAAATGGCAATGCTTGTTCAGTCAGCCATTTTATCAGACAGTTACAGTGCCATGGGTTGCCATCAATGTCCAATGTAACATTCTGCAGCACTGTTTGTAGCCCCCTATCCGTTAGTGATTGAATGGAGTTCTTGCTTATTGTCAGGTTGGTTAAACTAATTAATCCTCCGAAAGTTCCCGAGGACACCATCTTCAGGGCATTTCCGCTGAGATCCAGCCATCGAAGTCTTGTCATTTCTGAAAATGTTCCATCGGCAACTTTTGTGATATGGCTGTTGATGATTCTAAGCCGTTTAACCATCTTCATGTTGGAGAAGTCGGACCTATTCAGCGTTTTCTGATTTAGGAGTACAATTGCCACTTCGGTGATGTTTTCTGTTTGAAAAGTTGATATGTCATTCATGGTGTTCATCATACACGCTATGGTGCTGTTGGCACAGCTGCACTGTGTGGGGCACGTCTCTACCATCTCACAGTTCTGGAGTGCCACGACTATGCAGACCATCGTTTGGGTCCATAGGTTTGTTACAAACATCCCCCTTGTATTAAGTGCCATAATGAGTATCTGTCTCATCAGCCACTGGGTTTGTGTCCAGTAAGCCAACACCAACTTGACATTTATGGACCAGTGGATAAGCTGTCCTCTCTTCATTTAGTCCAGGGAATTGCTAATCTTTCCAAAATTTCAAGTCCACTTCAACTGGCTATTTAGAATTTTATCTAAACAGACAGACATAGGATGATGGGGCAGGATTTATCTGTCTCCATATCACGCTCTTGAGTTGGAACTCTGGATTTTTGGCTGTAGTTAACAGTGTTTATCTTTGTAGATGAAATTTTAGAATTGATTGAAATTGTATTGAATTGAAATATAACTCTTCAAGGCTTAAAATTGTTTGCCACGCCCCCACGTTACAATGGCAACATATTGGACATTTCACTGGCTGCACTATCTTGCCTGGTTTTTATCATGACTACCTTCACCCTAATTATTATTCATGTTTGCTATTGTCGGACACTGGCTAGGAAACCTGGGAAACTCACAAGTTAAGTGTGTTTGGGAACATAGTTTAAGACTGACAATCTATTGTGTGTCAAGTGAATGATAAGAGCGCCATTTTTAGTTGAATTATGGTCCTGGTTATTGAAAAAGCAATGATCTTAGATCAATAGTGTTATGTTGCAGTCCATGTTCTGTGTTCATGATGCAGTATGGAATTAAAATGAAATTGTACTTTATTATTGATATTTCCACAAAGTTATGTTCGACAAACTTTTCATGGTTATCATTTGCGTGGTCTGTACCCTTGTGCTACCAACACTTGGTCAATTTTAAACATTTGCAAGAATGCAGCATATCTAAAAATTATATAAATTGTAATTTTATCAGACATTGTGTTTGTGGTAATTTGATACTATCTTTTCACATTGTTCATTTGAGTTCAGTGGTTACAGTATATTTGGGACTTATTGTTTTATCATACTGAAGAGGCTTGACTGAAATGGCTAAATCTTGTTTCAGATAAGCTAAGAGCGACACCTAACTGTTATCATTGTTCAAGGATTCTCGGTGTGCTTTCTCCAGACTACATTTTGATCCCAACAATTTCCTTGAAAAAGAAAGCAAAAGTGTGTTCATCTCTGAGTGATTTCACCTTGGTTTTTGTACCATGCTTAATGGACAATTTATAGACTAATCAGCAACTGGGGAATTGCGTAATCTCTCAAACACTTATTGGAATAGTCTTCTCTGTGAAGATTAAACTTCAGCCCTCCTAAACGTGCCTTTTTAATTCAGTGGTACTTACCTAATACCTAGTTCTACACTCCCCTTGTGAGTTTGTTTTCTCCAACAGCAAAGTGTCTGTATTTATTAATTATGGTGACGCTGTTTATTTGAGCTGCCCCTAATCGTCACACTTTCTTCCCCTAACCTTTCTCCAGAGCCCCAGTTGTCACTCTAGCCATTGGTTGCCGTAATTTTTATCCACCAGTCAACACAACTTTCAAGGGCTCTCTGTGTCTACGAGGCGGGGCTTCAACTATCTTGTCCAACACCCTTAAAGCTGTAGCTTACTTAACTTAACACTGCCAGACCAGTAAGTGACAGTATTAATAAAAACAACAAGATTTTTTTCAACTTTAACATGTTTCGGTATCTCAAACGTCATCATCAGGACAAGCAATCTAGGCCATCTAACAGTCTTGACCCACACAGTGTACAGTAGAGCTATAAGTTAGTACACATTATAATAGCAAAACATCAGTGACACTGCATGAGGCTGAGAAGCGTTATATCATCATATTCTGTATGAATGGGTGCACTTGTATACACCCACAAATTATGGGCATAAAATTATGTTGCCATCATCTCCGTCTGTCCATTTCCATGTGTCCACGGCCGTATCTCCTTTTAAGCAGTTAAAACTTGCTGGACATGCATGAAATCTGGTAGATGTGCACAAAGTTGAAATTTGTGGATGACGTCTTTCAGACGCGATTACTGTTGTGTCACCTATTGGCATTTTAAAATTCTACATTTGCCTCTATATCTGACTAATTTACTCGCTGTATCTTTATGAAATTTACTTTGAAATGTGTGTTTCTATCAAGGAGACAACTTCACCCATAAATTCTTGGAGTGTAAAAGTCAAGAAATTTCAGCCTTTTGTGTTGGTACACAACACTGTGGTTTAGCTGGTCAAAGCTTGCAGTCACACAAAGGAATCAACAGGTGAAAGTTGAAACTAATTTCTCTGAAAGTCAACTGTTTTTCTCCATTCGAAGTTTTTTGGTGAAATTATTTCATACAATACACATATGCTTCATGGCATTTGTTGCAAGTGGTTTGCAAATAGTATTTTTAAATANATTGCTAGATTATGTGAGCATATCAGATGAAAGCAGACAATATGGGAGCTGGACTATGAAAATATTGGTTTGCCACTGTCAAACTGATAACACCTGCACTGCTGTGTCTCCACTGGCCCATCAGTCAACGAAAATACTCATTCCACTGCGCTGGTGCATAACGGACTACTGCTGCATCACCTAGTGTTTATTTTAGTAATTTGGTGTCCTTTTTCGGTATCCATGCTTTTATCTGCCAAACAATTTGAAGGATCGTCAGTAACATGAGATATGTTTCTATATTTTGAGGAGAGCATGGCTAATATTAATTTCCGGTCGAATCCAACTGCTGTTATGCCTGCCCCTAGTGTCGGTTTTATTTTTTTACTCCTGTCTCAAGATAGTCATGAGATTTGACAGATATGTTCCTAGTGAACAGATCATGGCTGGCGTTGATTTGCGCACAAATCTGTCTACTGCAACGCCACCTAGTGGTAGTTTTTTGCCCCATAATATCTACAGCACGGCTCACATTGGACTTTCAGTCAGATCTAAATAATGCTGTCTCCTCTTGTGACAATTTTGCCATTGCTTCTGCCTCAGTGTCTAACTAAAGTTACTTGGAGGATTTCTTCATGAAAATTTAACACAGATTTGTTTCTTTAAATAAGACAGAACCTGGTACTCATTTTCTCAAGGTTACGACTCGTTCTGCTCCCACTAGTGACAATTTCAGTGTTTTGGTGTACGTATCTGACTGCCAATTGGTGTGAAGAATTGTTTGTCAGTGGCTGATTTTGTAATATACATTGGTATTTATTCAAGCGTGGTAAAAGAAGTAGGTAACAGGAGGAATGCCATTTTGAACAGTGGGCCATTTGCACATGGGGTCATGTTTGTTCACTTCATTTCAGAGGATCATAGTGTGACTAATCTGATTGTGTCATCTGGACACAGATTACATGTCTGTTGTCATAGGTTGAGTGTTTGGCTGATTTATAAAACGTGATAAAGAATTTAAATATGACAAAGTGCAACATCAATAGCATGCTCTGAATATGTAGTTTGAATTAAAAGACATGCTTTTTTATTGCATTTGATTGCCTGTTTGAATGCTACATTAATTATACATAGTTGTGATCTTTTCGATTGTTTGCATCTAAACCATAGTCCCTAATACTTTGTCTGTGCGTGCGTGTGTGTGTTCTGTCGAGAGTCTTGATATGTAGAACTACGAGGACAAAGCACATTTCATGCAGATTCCATATCAAATGCATGTTTGATACGTCGGAACATATTGAAGTTCCTTCATGTTCTGAACAGTTCATAAAGTTCACATCAGTCTAGTAACGCATGTAGGATCAGTTAATTTATCGGTGGTGGCTGGTATTAAAATGTGCTTTATCACAAACGTGTTTTATGCTAATCTATGTAACTATGCAACAAAAATTTTGGTGGTTTACGTTTCCTGATTTCTTTGTCCACTTGTCAAACAAGCAGTTACAGTACTTCTCCACTTATTTAGAACATTCATCTTGTTTTGCACCCCCAAATTTATTTGTTTGCACAAGGCTACTTGGTGGGAAATTCTTGCCTCTGTGACCTAATTTACACACAGTGATGTTTGAAATTCGAAAAGTATCAATGTAAAGCCCTGTCAGTATTTCTATGTAGTAATACACACCTGTGTGTTATTAAAGTCTGAACATTGTATATTCACCACTTAATTCATTCATTCATTTTAATGTAGGATTTGTCATAATTGTAATAATGAGGTGAAAGGGGTGACCAGTGGATGAGCCTGGTGTCACTAAGAATTCACCAATGATGTGGTATAATACTTTTTTATTGGATAAAGTCATTGAATTACTGTTAATTGGATTACATTGGCAACCCATAAGCTGCATTTTTTTTATTTCACTCACTAGCAGGTGGCTATGCTTGGTTACTAAGATAACCCATACCAAGTCTGTAGTATTCAGTTTATTTGTCACGCCGACACGAAAAGAAATTTAATTTATTTTGTACAAAATATGTAGAGAATTAACGTTCTTAGCATTAGTTTGAAACGCTTTTCTCTACTGCTGAAATACTATTTTGTGGCTTCCGCTGTGTTCGGATCAACGTAACAATTATTACTGTTATCACAAACAGCCCAAATGTACCCAGTCCAATCGCCAGTCCAATCTTTATTTTTTTGGACTTGTTTTTTGCTCCATTGCTTTGGACAGTAGTTACCAATGTTAAATTATCCGTTTGTAATCTTCCATCAGTGATGTCGGTTGAAAAAGTTGGCTGCGTAGCGCTTTCTTTTAGGAGATTTTCCATGGTGATTTTGTCAGTAAATGTGTCCTTTGCAGTGATAGTAGGTTGTATCGATGCTGCTCGTGTAGTAATCTGTTGATTTTGGTTGTCAATGGTAGATAAACTGAATTCAGTGTTCGGTTTTCGGTATGTTGTATTAGATGGTCGTAAAACTGTCGTTGGCTGTTGGAATGTAGTGGTTGGTGGTGGTTTGCTGTCATTGGCTGGTGACGCCATCTCTGGTATACCGGTGGTAACATATTTCATTGTCACGTCCTTGGTATCACTCACTGTTGTCTTAGTGTTGCCAGTGGCTCTGTTATCAAGTGTTATGCCAGATGATGACTGTGTCCGGCTTCTTGTTGACTGGTGGTAGTTGATGGTTATTGGAGGAAGACTGTTCCTGTCTGTCGCAGTGGGTGCCATTGATGTAGGACTGGTTGGTTGGTAAGTGGTTGTTCTTTCTTGTTGGTGTGTATTCGTGGACAATTCTGTCTTTGTCTCTGCTGTTGATTGCTGTTGGTTTGTGATAGTGGAAAAGGCTGTTTGAGTTGCTCTTTCATCTGTAAAACAACAGTCGTAGTCATGGTTACTGAAGCTCACTGATATGGCATGCTGCTCTACGTTTGGTGCAACCTTGCATTTCCTTAAACCAGCATCACTGAATTGCCAGTAGTTACTGCAACAGGCACTGTCACAGCCCCTCACTTCTAGTTTTGTTTAGGAATTAAAGAACTGAGGTGGGGGGGTCAGTGGTAACCACTGCCTCACAGTTGGGGCAACCTACGTGCAGACTAAAATCTAAATCTGTCATTGAAAATCAAGCTTTTTCATTGTTTGAACATCAAATATCGGTCAATTGCGACAGAAAAAATAGCGAAATAATACGCATTGCAACTGCTGTTCCTCTTGCTATTTATTTCTGTGCTGGGTAATTTGACTTTTGTAGCGTCTCATTTTATGTAATGGGGAATGTCGAATGTTTCAATTTGCGATCCTCCAAAATCCTGAAATACCCCGGTTCTAATTTCTGTGGTACTGGTCAGAATGAAGCACATTAGTTGCTATTTGTATTTCATTTGTCCATTTTTGGCTCTCAGTATACTTAGAATGGATACTGGACATGGGGTTACAACATGTACTAGTTAATATGTATATTTAAGTTCATGTATTAGATTAACACTAACCTGATATTATGAACACAGTCACATTTCCCACTGCCACATCGTCAAACTCAGTCGAGGTGGCTCTGCACTGATATTGGCCTCTGTCCTGTTCTTGTGCGTTCATTATCCTCAATACTGCCTTGTTGGTTGTCACAGCAGGATCAACTGGCCTGCGGAAGGCTACTCTTGTGTTATTAGGATACACCCACTGGACACTGGGTGCTGGATCACCTGTGGCTTCGCATTCGAGAGAAATCTGGTCTCCGATGGACAAAGGTGGGTAGTTGTTGCTAAGTGCAGTGATCGTGGGTTGGACACACTTGTATTCAGCCAAATGCGAGTCGACTTTCTTTGGTGTTTCACATATGAATGTACCATTCACGTGTCTCAGCCAGTCTCCAAGTATACAGTTGCAATGCCAGGGGTTTCCATCTAGATTCAGTGTGGTATTCTCCATGGTTGACAGTAATCGTCTTGGCAACATCTGGATGGAGTTGTTCCTGAGATCCAGTGTCTGTACAGACAATTTACTAAGCGGCCATATTGATGACGTGGTCAGCTTGTTGTTGGCGAGGTATAAATGACGAAGACTGTCAAGTCCAAGGAACGCATTATATTCAATATTCTTTAACTTGCTGTCAGTAATATGTAGAGACATAATATTGGGTACGCTTGATCCATTTGTAGACATGAAGCCATATGCCACCAACACATCTTGCTCAGTCATTTCAATCTTGAGCTCCGTGATATTCTCTGGAATTGTAGGCACACACCGGAGGTAGTTGATGTTGCATTTTACTGTAGTCATCTCCCATTTGCAGTCTGAAGAGCATGATGGGCGTTGTATTGCCCAGCAATTAGTCAGTATCACTGAGAAAACTATGGAATAAAGGGTGCGGTGCAAAGCAGCTATACCCATTGTTGTTTCATTCAGATTTGAGAAGAAATTACTTCAATAACAAGTGGGGTCTCTGGTGCATTGCTTCTAAAATTTTGTACTTTTCATTTGTGCTCAGTTATATTGAAAGTATTTATTTTAGCAGAACATTCTGTTATTCTGTGATGTGGTCCAATGTTGTAGATCTTTAAGTCTTTTCATTGTTTTATTTTATATCCTTTTTTCTTGCATTGTCGTGCGTGACAAGACATTTTTGTGTTAAATTTTAGGTCATTTAATTTTGTTTCCACATCACATCCCAAGTTCCACTTGTCTTTACTCAATGCTGTGATACTGCTCTCCTATTAAGGAGGATTGTTTCCTGCGCTACCTGTCTCCATGTACACGCTGCCATATTAGGAGGTGTGATTGTTGTGGAGAATGTCACACCTCTTATGAGCCTCCTTATTGGGGGTTACTGGTCCATTACTGGGTATTTTATACACAACTATATTCATTTCGTTGGACACTGGCCTGTTGGAAATAATTATGTAACTGTATTTTATGCAGCGTTATCTCAAGGACACTTAATTAAAATTTGAGCTAATACTGTAGTTTTCTTAATTTCACGACTTGGAAACATAATTATTCCTTATTGTTTTACAGTTACTGTTATGCTTCACGTATTAACAGGTGATACACTCGAATGAAATGAATTTAATTAATCCGTAGTAAAGGCCATAGGCACATTGCACAAAAGAACAACACGTTAGCTCACTACATAGGGTCCTAACAAGGTCCTCTGAAGCTAAAAGGGTGCAAAAACATATTTTCAAAGGCTTGACAAGTTATCATTTCTTTACACCAGTTTAATTAATTTAGATATGGAAAGGTTGTTATACTAATATATGTCAGTATCTTTTTCTCCAAGTTCATTGTATACGATATAATTAAGAAGAAAATACTCCTCATTAATATTTGGGCACTCTGTCTGCCAGTCAATATTGTAGTGTCGGACAAGGAGTCCCTACGTTAAGTATACAGTTTGTGACTTGAACAGCAAGAGTGTGCCATGGACATAATCTGTGCCCAGGATATGTTTAGAATGAATTTGTTTTACAAGTTTTATTCTGTCTTTATCGGATATGTTCACGCCATGTTGGCTTTGAATCAGTTGAATCATTTCCATGGATCTTCTCTATCTACTTTATCTTCGTATAATGTTTAGTACTAATTAATTAAACAACAGTAGTATCTCAATGGCGCGTGATATTTTTGAAGAGCACACTCTAAAACATTGATAAGGTGTCACACTATCGTCCAAAAATTTGAACTATGTAGCTGTCGTTTTGCAGGAAATTAGTCAGTGTGTTTGGACTGGCCATTATTTTGTGAACTTATCAGTGCATCACTAAAAGACATAACTGTTGTCCCGTTTTGTTTTCATTAAAAATTAATGTTCTAAGACCATTATCTCTGGATATTGAGCAAGAGGGATTAAAAATTCATTTTGCGTTGGAATTGGCTTTGGTGAGTTAATTGCCAATTTTACTACTCTGACTTTGTAAACACACTGTGATCGTTTGAGGATTGCTCAACATTTATTAACATATTTATCCCCGTGCGCGATGATGGTCAAGTCAAATATTTGTCATTTCAAAATTATCAGTCTGATGTTTATTGACCGTTTAAGAACTGTTAATGTGTTTGAGGTTTGAATAACAAGGCAAGTGATATTGTACAAATCTAGCTGCTTATCAACCTTTGTAAATATAATGTATTTGTAAAATTAATACAATGTATTTTTCATGAAAGCTTGTTGAACACTTAGTCACTTTCCCATTAGACATGAAACTTTGCTTTTACCGAAGTTTCGGTACCTGGGAAAGGTTAACTCCGGTTACAGTTAATCTGCAACCGAAACTTTACTTAAAATAGTAGGGTTTAAAAGCAAAGCTTCGGTAGGTACCGAAACTTCAGTTTAGTGTAACAGTTAAAGCCAAGCTTCAATACATACCAAAACTTCAGTGTAGTGGGAACAGTCATTAAGTCAAGTTTCATCGAAGTTGTGGTAGAGGTCGTAGCAATGATATATCATCACACCGAGACGCTCCGAGCAAAATGTGTATTTCACTTTTGTACCATAGCCGACATGCTCACAATAGACGGACATAAATAAAAGAAATCATATCTGGTGAAGAATGACACTGATCATTTTCATAAACACTCTGCTCGTAAATGGCAGGAAAACAATTTTCAGTTAGCCTGGAACCCACTACTCTATATTTGTTTGAAAGTACGAATGAACTGTGTCGTATGGTGTCATAGCGATAAATTCAATATCACTGTCTAGTCGGAAAGGTAAGCAAAGTTTTAGCGAAGCTTTGGTAAACCAAAGTTCACCTAATGGGAAAATGACCTAAGTTAACTATCTTTAATTGATTTTGTATGGCCAACCTAATAAAGGTTGATTTGATGTGATTTGATTAAACGAATTATGAGGTCAAGTTCCCAGAAATTTTTTACATTGCTCTTGCTATGCATTTTTTATCCTTAACGTCTATTCACTCATACTGAGAAGCAGCTAATGCGTGCCTACCCCGCTGGTATTCGGATGGACTCTTCAAACTTCAACCCAGTGGTGTTCTGGTCGTTCGGAATACAAATGGTTGCGCTCAATTACCAGACTGAAGGTGGGTGTACTGATGGTTATTGATTTTGTATGCTTTAGCAGGAGTCATAGTGTAGTGCAAATTCTGTGTACTGTTTTTATCTTGTAAAAATTTCAGAATTGTGGATGTAAGGTGAAATAAATTCTTTTTTCGCAATGTGTGGCGGAAATTAAATCTTGGATATGACCATTGACGAAGACATTAACAAGACCCTTAAACTGTTTCATGAAAGCCTCCATTGAACTGAATATGGTGTTGGTGTTTTTATCTTGAAGGTATTCAGGCTTTTTAGGATGGTGTTTTATTTTCAGTTTGTAAATAAAATAAGAATGCTCAGGTTCAACGTTGATCTCTTTCTAGACACGGCCATGGCCATCAACACGGCTATGTATGAACAGAACGGTCTGTGTGGCTATGTACTGAAGCCCAGGGTCATGTGGGACAAGGTGCATGTCATGTACACGCGATTCAACCCATGGGACAAGGAGTTTGATGGACTGCACTCCACTTCACTCACTGTCAGTGTAAGTTCACCATTAGGATGCAGAGTGACTACGCGCATGTATGTGTATGTGTTTTGATAAAATTGGATATTAACTGTTGGGCCAAAAAAGCAGAGTTGGTTCTGGTCTCTACCCGACTGATTTTAAGATCTGTGTAAAAAGACGCCTGCCCCATGAATTTCAGCCAAGCAGTCGTGCAGGTTTTTTTGAAAGCACCACAAAGGCATGCAAGCAGTGTTTGAAATGCCATGATTTGCCGAACGTTGAGTAAAAATTTTTTAAAATTCAAATCAGCATCATTTTTGCTTACTACATGTGGATTTTCTTTTTTTTTGAAAAAATGAGCAAGTTAATAAAATACTGTACCATTTACTGCATTTTTCATTTATGTTTTTTCATATTCTTTTTATAACACAATTGCACTGTGATCGACTGGAAACGTGTCAAGTGGATAAGTTTTATGCAACCAGCCAAGGTAAAGCTTTAACAATATTCATGCATGTATTTTTCATCTGCAGGTGATCTCCGGCCAGTTCCTGTGTCAACAGAATCCTCAAGGTAACTCCATGGTGGAGGTCGAAGTCATCGGTATCCCCGTGGACTGTGCCAAGGTTAAGACGAAGGTCGTCAATCGTAACACACTGAACCCCATCTGGAATGACACGTTTACATTCCCAGTCATGTTTCGTGACCTGGCCTTCCTGCGCTTCACAGTGACTGATGTCACTACCAGTCACATGCTGGCACAAAGGGTTATAGCACTGAACTGTATCAAGCCAGGTAAGTTGGCAAAGGGTTTGACTTCTGGAAGGAGATGACAGAGAGGCTGTGTGGGTTAAAGCCAAGAGCGCCTCTCTGAATTGACATGGAGATGTCTGGTTTAATTTGTCTGTCTCATGGTCCAGGGTCTTGCAGTTGTCGAAGAACACCGGCAGAGAGTGGTACCCAGTCAGTCTTCAATCCCCAGTAGAAGGAGTCAAGGGGCTCTGCACTATCGGGAAATTTTATGTTCTAGAAATCATCATTTATAAGGTTTCACATCTAATTAATATTCATCTGTATGGATAATATTGTACATCGTTGAACTAAGCCTTTCTCCCTGGTACAACCTGCCTCAAATATCCTCAGGGTGATAAGATTCTATTTCTGTTACCAATAAGAGTTTCAAAAACCTCCAGTGACTCAAAAGGCTCCTTAGTTTATTGGTGTTGGCTTGCCTTAAAATTGCGAATTTAAAAATGGCACATGTACGCATTTCTTGTGACTTGAATTTCTGACGAATTCAGCAAAACCTCCAAGACCAAATGAGCATGGTAATCTTTTAAACCTCAATCTTAGTGCATCAGTGAAGAATTTAGCAATGACAGCCAAACGACAGTAAATGCCACTTTAAGTTTGTATCATTTTGTTCTGTTATGAAGGAAAAGTTAGTTTGTTGAAATCAATCAGGGGATCTTTAAGTTTTCTATAAACTATAACGTAGAAAATAAATCTGAAACTAAATAAGGCGATCCAGATCCTCCCAAGGATACTATTGTTTCACGAAACTGAAATAAAGTGTTTGATTTTACTTTATATCTGTTTCTGTTGACAATTATTAGGACGTTATTACATCCAAAAATTTCAGTTGATCCATTCTTGTTGTTTTATTTACCTATTTATATTCTATAAACTATAAAAGTTTTGTTATATAGACAAGAACATATTAATTCAGTTGGATTATAACAATCCCTGTAGTTAACAGCAAACCACTCTTTTTATTTGTTGTTGATTTTTTGTAATGTTTTTAGAAAGTTCCAGTGTTGGTAACTGTTCAAGTTGATGTATAAGTAAAAGTATTGATGATAATAATACAAAGAGAACCATAGAATCATGAACTAAATATTTCTTGTAACTTCCATTTACCTTAGGTTACCGCCATCTACAGCTGCGCTCGCCTTCCAACCAGCGGTTGCCATTGGCGACACTTTTCATCTTCACCAAGCAACAGGAAGAAGTGATCGAGTTGAACTGCAGCAGTTCAGACAGTCCGGACGGGGGTTCTGTGTCTAGGAGAGTACAGTCACTGTTTGGCAAACTGAAGGACCCCCGGGATGGAGAGCATGCCAGCAACAAGGAGGTGGGTGGACTTGGGGTTAGTGGGATCTGTAGTCACCAGTCGGAATAGTCCATGTCTGGGGGGGGCAGTAGACCTTGGCAATTTTTGAAATACGGGGGAAATGAGAGCATCACTGGCATGTAAGTTACTAGTAATTGTATGGACGATGAGTCAAGTGACCGGGAACCAAAAGGGTCTGTAGAAATAGTCCACTTCTAGAGGGTACAGCATTTGGTCCCAGACAGAGGGTTCAACTTTTCTCATAATCCGGTCCAGACCTTCTCAACATCTTATTGTTGTATTAAAATATTTATGAATGACTGCAATTTTTTTCTTGCTGGAGATGAGTGGAGAAAGTGTTTATTAAATGCATTTTAAGCGAGGGATACAAAATATACTTAACCTGAAGCAATGAAGTGAGCAACCTAATGTCTTGCTATGTTTCTGGGGATTGGTCTCATGTCCTTATGTTAAAGTATGGATCTTTTTTCGATATCCTATTCAATCAAGTTTCGTTTATTTCACCAGCTGCTGAATGTTCCACCTGTGAGACTACAACGGCGTATGTTCTTCATCAGTGTATTTGGAGTTACCTCCCATGACGAATACACCATACTGAAGGTAACTCAGGAGAGTACAGTGTCTGAAGTCATCAGTCAGGTAAGTGTCTGTAATGTGCTGATATCGGTCACTTGCATTTGCTATACCTTAATCCGTTTTTATTAATTAAAATACCGAGATGAAACTCAATTTGAGACATCGTCAAATTACTTTAATTCTCATTTTGTAATTAGTAATTATTATGTCATAGAATTTGGCTTTCTATGATGCTGTGTGGATATGAATGATTGAGGGGTGATGGTGAGGATTTGAGGAGATGTTGGCTACACTCATTACCATACTCTTGTACAGAGCAACCCGTTCTCAATCACTATCTTATGGGAGTTAATATGCCTATATGACATCACATTTCTCCAATATTTGTTTGTTCAAGGTGTACTCAGTTGCAGTCATAAGATGTGTTAAAATCAAGGCGCTCAATCTGTAAAGATTATACAGGCAGAAGCTGTCTGGATACAAAAGAAACGATCATGATTCTTTAATTATTCGTATCAGTATACAAAAGTTAGTCTGTGTTGCATGTATTTAATCATCCGCATCAGTATTTGCACTTGTATGAAAACCAAATGTAACCATCAATTGAGCCAACACTAAGATTTCTGTAAGTTCACCGAAACATCAGACTTTCGTATAGTTATATTCTCAAATGTGAATCACAGCCTGGGGTCTAATCTGGTTACTTAAAATCGAGTTCGAAATTATTTTTAGCATTTTCTATTCCATTCTTGTGCAAACTCAAGACAAGTGTCTACTATTTGATATTCGAGTATATGATGGCTTACATCGATAATTGTCTTGTAATCCTAGTTTTCACATGATGACTCCAGCATTAAGGCTTAAAGTTCGAGTCTGAGTCAAATTTTCGAGGTTTTACTTGAAATCTTGAGGTTTTATTTGACTTTGTAGTTCGAATGTTATGATCAAGTGCGATCTTGGACTAGAAACTCGTAATGCTTAAACCATAAATGTATGTACAACTAGCCACTTATCTTGAATCCGCACAACGTAGAACAATAATTTCGAATTCGATTTCTAATGCAAAGATTAGACCTAGGTCCCAGATTATCTAAAATATCGTGTTTCCTTTGTATTTGATGCTACTGTATGAATTTGTAGTAGCAGCAACACAACATGTATATGTTTCAGGCACTGGTCAAGGCTGGCCGTGCTGACGAGAAGGTGTTTGACTATGTTCTGATGGAGGAAGTACAGCCAAGTTGGGAGAAGAAAGACAAGGATAAGTCTGGGAATCAGAGAATCCTGGAGATGAGTGAGAGGGTGTTGGCTTGTCAGTGTCGCTGGGTGGGCAGTGGCAAGTTTGTGCTGAAGAAAAAGGGAAATGTAAGTGAATAGTATAGTTATACCACTGCTGTACCCTTTGGTTGTAGTGAGGTGGGGTGATGGATTAAGCTAAATGTGCTCTGGAAATTCCTTGCATGGGGGTATTGAGGCCTTTTAAAGTGTTGTCTATTTCTGCCGCATTTACACGAGAGACAGCTGACATGCCGCAACTAACATGGAACAGCTGATGGAGTAAAAGTGTGTGTGTAAACACGACTGACATGGAACAAGTGACACCGCGGCGGCCAGTTTTTGACACTGCTTTGATAGGTAGAGTGAGTTGGCACTCCATCAGTTGCTCCAGTTTCTACTGCACGTCTAAACACAACTGGAAAGGGATCATGTTTCAAATAACGCACTTGTGCAATTGTGTATATTGGGGTGATCAGCTGGCAGTCCACGTGTTTTGGACATTTACTATTGTTTATGTGAGCATGCGCACACAGTCTTCATGTAAGTGACTCATGCTGATCCAGATTGCGATCTAATGTTGTGTAAATGTGACTAAAGTGGAGCAAGCCGCGGTGTGACAACTGACATGGTGACAACTGTCTCTCGTGTAAAATCGGCTTATGGTAATTGTTCACTTTATTTTGCACACAAATCATGGTCAAAATTATAATTGTTCTATTTTTTCAAATGTTTATTACCTCACGGCAAATAATGGAAACTTGATTGTAAGCTAACAGGATAAATTTTTCGTAATCTCGATTTTTGTTGAGAAATTTGAGGAAACTAAATTCACTTGTGTACCGTATTGTGTGCTAAATAGGTGAAAAATATCTGTACTCACAAATTGTCTTTTGTTAGAGCTGGCTATATAATTAGGTGGATTTATGGGGGCCATGCCCCCTCCCCCTTAAACGCACCAAAAACGCATCAGCTTTCAATTTTTAGTATTGACTACAACATCCTGTCTTCAAACATTCTACTTTTTGGGCTCGCCATGCAGAATTCTCCCAGTGGTCTGTGTCAACTTCAGCCTCAGACACCGTACTGCTCTCCCTGAAGTACGTGTAACCTGACACTGTCCTTAACATTGGTCTATTTTCTATCATAGTATTGTATCGTCAGTTCTTCCGTAGTCAGGGAGTCACTCAGTCTGATATAACTTACCAAGACAGTTGAGCCAGCAATCCTTTTGCAGTTAGCAGTTTTAGACTAGTTTGTAACTCCATTTGATATCCATCCATTTCTCTACAGCTAACTCTGAATCATCCACACCACCTGGTGTTTGAATAGCACAAACCATTAAAAAGTTTACTTATGATTGCTTATTTTCATTTAGGGATTGAGGTACAGAGATGGTAGTTAGTGATGTCATTAGCTGTCTGTACCCTTAAAGCAAAAGACTTGTTTGTGACTGTATAACTTTTTGTTGAGTCTAGATTTCTATTCTTGTTGGTGTACATAACCCTATGAATTTGGAAATAGTTCAAGTAACGTGTTCAATTGCAGTATTTTGAGAATAGTCAGCTTTCATTAATCCGTTTCCCTAAACTCTGTAGGACCCTAGTACACGAGCTTGGATGACAAGTATGATGACCAGAGAGAGTGTGAGGGTGAGTTGTCTCAGTTTACGTTTGCTTAGTTTTTATGGGACTGCATGTCGTCATTTTTTCCTCGTGTCCGGTTAGCCGGGTGTCCAATTGATATCTTAAAAACCCGTAGTCGGGTTTTGATGAAATTTGGCACGAGAGCATCACTAGAACGGTTCAATTGGCCCCACCCCTGGAGTTTGGGGGCTTGGCTTTTTCAGTATTTTGGAAAGAGGACTTAGTGATCATATCTAAAGAATGGATTGACGGATTTTAAAGAAACTTGACGCACAGGTATATGATATCAATGCAAAGACGTCATTAAATTTTTGGAGGGATTCGACCACTACAGCACTTCGTAGTGACAAGGAGCTTTTCAAGTGTTGTTTAGGGGAATGAAATTTAGAGCACCAATTGACGTATTTCAATGAAACTTGACATAGGCGTATCATGTGAATGAGCCGACACCATTTGGTTTTCGGGCGAATGCAACTACTGCAGCATCTCCAAGTGGCCATTTTGTGTGACTGTTTCAGAATTATGTGTTAGAAATGTTTAAAGGATTTTAATGAAAGTTGACTATGAGGTATGTGATGCCAATGCACCCGGATACCATTAAATTGTTGGGTGGATCGAATGATTCCAGTACCTCCTAGTGGTCGTTTTGTTTTCGACAAGGGGGTTTTGTATTTTGTGGGGAAGAGTGTGTCCTTGATGATACCTAGAGAGCTGATTGATGAAACTTCATACAGAGGTATATGATGCCAATGCTAGCACCATTTTATTTTTGGGTGGACTCAACCACTGAACCACCTCCTTGTTTTCTACAAGGGCTTTTCAAGTGTTGTGTGTGGGAAGAGCAATTCCTGGGCAATATCTAAAGAACCAATTGACGGACGTTAATGAAACTTGACACAGACGTGTGATGACAGTGTGGCAGACCATTTGTTTTTGGAGTGATATGACCACTGCAGCATCGTGACCAGCTTCTTTCCACGTGTTTTCGGGAGAAGAATGTTTTCAAATGATATCTAGAGAACCTATCGGCGGATTTCAGTTATTGCATAGATGTATATGATGACTGCATGTGCGCTTGCAGCATTTGATTTGCGGCCGTATTTGACTACTGTAGTGCCTCCTAGTGGCCATTTTGTTCTTGACAAGAGATTTTTTAAGTGTTGTTTGGGGGAAGAGCATTTCCAGATGGTATCTAAAGAAGTGATTGACGGATTTCAATGAAACTTCACACAAAGGTATATGATAATGCGCCGACACCATTTGATCTCTGGCAGATTCGACTACTGCAGCACCTCCTAGTGGCTCCTAGAAAGTAACGCATCGTTTGTGATGCACCGTGGTCGCATGTCAACCCCCTCAGCGTTGATCTTATTGTAGTATATCTGGCATTTTTAAACCTTTTCCTGCCGAGCAACAACTTGATTGAAAAATGCAAACAAATATGACATATCTCTTCAAATTAGCACCAGGAAAGTCTGAAATTTGAAGAAAGGTTCATATCACCTCTTTGTCATATGTTCTGTCCGTCTTTAATATTGGGTTGAAAAGTCATTCCTGGCTTGGCTATTTAAAATCCATAGGGGGTAATCACAACAGTTACCTTCTCTGAGCCAGGAACATAAACCCAGTGTTAAGCTGTATTTGCATACAGAGGCCAACTGAGACAGTTGTATGTCATGACTAAGAGTAGGGTTCACAAAGAGCTACTTTCACTGACCTTGAATATCAATTTGAAATTATTGTCTATTCCCAGTGAAGGACACCCATGATTTAGAATTGTCTCTCAAAATTCTTATAGCCACGATATGGTAGTTACCCCTTCCAAGCCCAAAGTGATTGCAACCCGTAAATACCATGCAGAATGGCATTACACCTGCAACAACTCGATAGTAGCATATTTACAAGATTGATTTCTCCATAACTTTTCACTTTAAACATATTTCTAATTCTACTGTAAAGCTGAAACCAACTGCTCGCCTCGTGGAGAATGGTCATTATTGCGTCACATTACTGAACTATTCAAAAACAGGTCACTACATGTTTTTGAATTTAGTCAGGGTTTTTTAATGGAAATCCCTGAGGGCCATTTTCGAATATCCAGGGCTGGTTAACCCCAGTCACATCCATGATTTTAAGACGTGTTTCTTTACCTGTTGATGGTTAGGATTTCATTAGTTATTAAAAAACTCCTATTTAGGTAAGGAAAGTTTTGAGACCAATTTTATGAGAGTAAAAAGTCTAATTTGATTGTCGTCCTTTAGTCACAGACCTAAACAAGGCGAAATACAGGTTTAAGTTCCAGAAAGTAACCTATATCAACCTTTTAGAACTTTGTTTCAGTTTCTTCTGATGAGTTAAAGATGATTGAAAACTGTTGTGACTTAATTATTTCAGCGTCGAGATGACTCCAGTCTAACGTCANTTGAGCATGAGCCGAGCGCGTCTCAGCCAAGGTGGATAAATACGGTCTAGTTCAATTTTCCATACCCCGCCGTTTACCTTAAACACCGGGGTTAGAACCAATTTTATTTAGTGGGAATGTTCATAGCATGCTGAGGGCCATTTTCGAATATCCAGGGCTGGTTAACCCCAGTCACATCCATGATTTTAAGACGTGTTTCTTTACCTGTTGAGGGTTAGGATTTCATTAGTTATTAAAAAACTCCTATTTAGGTAAGGAAAGTTTTGAGACCAATTTTATGAGAGTAAAAAGTCTAATTTGATTTTCGTCCTTTAGTCACAGACCTAAACAAGGCGAAATACAGGTTTAAGTTCCAGAAAGTAACCTATATCAACCTTTTAGAACTTTGTTTCAGTTTCTTCTGATGAGTTAAAGATGATTGAAAACTGTTGTGACTTAATTATTTCAGCGTCGAGATGACTCCAGTCTAACGTCAGGAGAGGCCCTCAGTGAATGGCAGAGTGAAGAGCAAGCGTTCCTAGTGTGTGTACATAATGTGTCTCTGGAACAGCCCTACACCATATTTAAAGGTATAGTCCTTGGTAGTGTGTGTACAGGAGTACAACATATGTTATCCATCTGTAAAGTTATCCTTATGTGGATCAGCCATACACCATAGTTAAGGATATAGTCCTTCCGAGTGTGTGTTCATAATATGTTGCTGGAACAACTCCAATAGCCTGTTAATAGACAACATAGCTTTGTAGAACTAAAATCTTGTTTGAACGCATAGCAAAGCAATGCACCAAGTCGAGACTGCTCCCACCCCTAATACTAAGACATATCTTGACCTCACAGTCTAAAGAGAGGGACACATTACTATGTTCATGCTCAGTGTTGTGCTAATATGAAAAAGATTCGAAGACACGGATATCTTTTGAATATTAGTTGCTGGGGAGCAGCTAAGTCTCGCAAGTTCTAGAAGCATCGTTAACCTCTTTCCTTACTCCTCCACAGCTCCTACAACCAGCACTGCTCAGGACATCATAACTCATGCCATGGTGAAGGCACGGCGACCCGAGGACCCAAGGTCGTACGTGCTGGTCGAGGAGTTACAGGAGATGGACACATCTGGGGATGGGAGGGGGAACAGCGTGAGGCGTAAGGGGAGCAGTAGGCAGGAGTGCAGGGTCCTGGGCGACACGGAGAACGTGTACGAGGCGCAGAGGCAGTGGAATGTGACTGGCAGGTTCATCCTGGTGGAGAGGTCAGAAGCAGAGGTGAGAGATGTGGGCTGTTTATGTCATGATGAGGGAGCGAATGAGATATCATAGTGAAAATATCTGAGAACTGGACCGGCTTTGCTAGAGTCTTGTATTGGTAATACTGCACGAAAAAATGATTGTAGGAATGACTTTTTCTGACATTGTTCGGATTTTACCGTAATGGTTTTTGTTTCACACTAACTTTTATATTTTAGAGAAACAAGAAGTTGTGCATGTCTTCCAAGTCACCAGTATCAAAAGTCAACTTTGCTCTCAAGTTGAGCAAGCTTCGCATGGATCGCAGTAAAAGTCTGAACAGGTTTCCACAAAATGGAGTTGAAAACAAGGGTGAGCATCTTTGTACGCGCTTTGTGTGGTGTTTGGACTCTTGGGTTTCCTTCACATAACAAATGGATTGCTTGGTTGTTATTATTTCTCATGTCTGTATTTTTGGTTGAGTAACATCATAATCAGTTTTGGTTGGCTCTTTGTTTGCAAGAGGTGTCTACCCTGTCTTTCACGGAGTGGTTGAGGGTTGCAGGTCCTTTGAAACACATAGTTTACCCATTGTTGAAGTTTTGCCTTCAGATGTCATCATGACACTCATTACGGGCATGGCTATTCAAAACTCATAGGGGGTAATAAAACAATTATCTTCTCAGCCAGGACCATGAACCCTTTGTTACAATGTGTTTACTTGCATAGGCCAACTGGTGCAGTTATATGACTAAGAGCAGGATTCTCAAGGAACTACTTTCACTGACCTTGCATGTCAATTTGAAAAGGTCTATTGTGTGTGAAGAACATCCATTGATTTACAAGCGTCCACAAATACTAGGCCACTAGTTGTCTTATATTTTTCCCATCTGGTACCATCATCTATTGAGTCAGTAAAACTGAATAAATGGCCGCCATCTTGAGTAAGCTTCCTGTTTCTCTGTCACAATAACAGACTTAAACGTACTACCTATTATTAAATTCAGAAATGGAATGTGCTTTCTCAGCTGTACTGACTTACAGTACATAACACACGAGCGTCTAAATCTGCATTTACTTGTTTCAGAGGACAATCGGCCACGGCCTAAGACATTCCCACAAGTGGATGTTACACAGCAGGATGTTGAAAACGGTGAAACACTGAACACTCCTAGCGAAGCTCTTCAGTCGCGATCTGTGTTCAGCAGGCTATCTCACAAGTTCAAGTGGGGAAAGTGAACGCTCTCACCTGTTGGGGGATATTACACAGTTGGAGGCGGAACCTAGTGGTGTGCCATGTGCTCTAGGTGTCTCTCTCGTCATGATCAGCATTGTTCTGCTGGAGGTGTTCTTCAGGGTTGTGTCGTGGACACTAGGTGGCGCCCATGTCATGAATGATATTCATCAAACAGTTGCACTAATTCTGGTGGAGAAAGTAAACCTAAAAGAACTCATAGATATGATGTGAAACAGCTGGCATTTGGTCCCAGTTGTGCATGATTATTCACGCGGCTGTCACACAAGTTAAAGTGAGGAGAAATTGAAACCTTTCCTTGTGTGAGCATTGCACAGCTAGAGGTAATCTAACTTGCACGCCAGGTGGTCTCCTAGTCATGATCCATTTCCACCTTGCCGGAGCACAAGTTCAAATGGGAATTGAATCCTCCTGTTGTATTTTGATGCAGCTGGACATTGTCCCCGGCAATCCACCCTGCTCACTATGGCTCTGTTGTCATGATTGCTGTCATACTGTTGTTGTACAAGTTCAAGTACAGGAAGTAAACCTCTGTTGAAACACCTTCTACCGTAAGATAGTGAAGATTCAGATGCCATTATCACCTGTGATACGACTGGATTTGAAATCGACCGTACTTGATGCAAGATCGCATGGTCATCACAGTGTTGAATTCCTATTTCTTGTAGGCTCACAATCTGTAATCAGTTGTCTAAGGCCAATAATGATGTTAGATCCTATTGATTGTACGCAGTCATTGGAGATGTTAGACCCTTGGTGATACTGCTATAGTATTATGACTTGAGTGGCATGAAGTCTGCATATCACTTTTCTCCAAGCTTGCTGGTCGTTCAAAATTTGGGTTTGAAGAAGTATTAAGCTCATCAGTCGTCTCTCTGTGTTGCCATGAGCCTTTTAAAACGGCGCTGGTCAGCTGACCTTGGCTTGAGTGTATGTACTCTAGTACCCCCTGTAGAGCAGCATCTGCCTCTGGTAATGGGCACACTTGCGACAATTCTGATTGAGTGACTTTGGCATAGTAAGCCTCTTTGATTGGATAGTGTTTTTTTAGAATCATATCTACTCTTGTCCGTCCAGTACTTAAACGAAAATAGTTTCTGTGAAAAATGCCTGTGGTCTCCTCTCAAACACATCACCTAAGTCGTTGGGAAGATGCATGAGGGGGTTCTCCATTTAACTTCACCTTGCCATGTGAGTCTGATTATATTCTGGAAAAAAAGCATTTGCTTTATTGAATTATATCACTGTCAGCCAGAGTGTTATTGAGTGGCCACTAAATCACATGTCAGCAAGTATATGACTTATTATTTTTTGATTATTCACATAAAGTTTCTCCAAAGCTGACAGCTGATTTGCAGGCTTTTAAGTGGAACTTGCGTGCTGATTCCTAATCACTATGATTGGTTGATCAAATTGGTTAGAAATACAACACGTAGCGACAATGAAGTAGATTAAAAATTGCCAAATGCTTTTAAGAACAAGTTTTGTGTTGGTAATGATCCGCAGTAAATCACCATGTCCAGTATGTATTATGATGTGATGTTGAGGAATAACACTGCATGATGTGGGTTATGTGTGCTCCCAAGTTACATCATTAGTTCAAAGGTCACCTATTTGCAGAATTGTTTGTTTTCACACTTACAAGTTGTCTGCAATTTGTTCCCGTTATGCATTAGCATAGTTAGGAGCATGCAAATACATCTTGATAGGCCAATTTTGCTGGTCTAACAGCTAAGCTTGGTCATGTGTTGCGTAATAATTGATTTTGTTTTTACCTTGGTGGCTGTCCGTTGTTGGTAATTTTACTTTGTTACCTTGCTGGCTGTCCGTTATGCGTAATTTGACTTTGTGAGGTTTGTGGAAAACCATCTTGTGAGGAATCAATGGGCAGCCTGCTTGGTTAGTTTGGCCCCATTACACTCTGGGGAACAAGACAAGCTCACTCAGTTGTCATGCCAAGTTTTGATAAGCCCATGCCTGTCTCTGATCGCCTTCATTACAGATGGTCCCTGTGTACAGGTTCCAGTGTTGAAGTATTATTCACTGTCCTTTTTGACATTGAATACTGTTTGTTGGGCAGTTTTAAAACAATAAAAAAATAATTGGTGACGTTTTGGTACACATTGTACCAGACGTGCTAAGGCCGGTCATGTAGGCCCATTGCAGTGATCGCCTGGGACCATTTTTATGATTTTTAATACGTTAGTTAAAGCTGAGCTGAGGAAGCTTACTCTTCTCCCATTAGGCCATACTGCCGCCTCCATTAAAAGAACCAATATTTTGTTGCTGCTAGCTCTGGCTTTGTTTGTTATGTCTTGAAGTACTACAAGGTTAGCAAAACATGAAGCATCAGTTGTTTAAAAGTCAACCGTGGGGAAAAACAATCTGCTTTATTGAACATTCTGTAGGTATGGAAACAGATCCTCTCTGTGTAAATTGCAGTAGGACTAGCATTTTGTGTCTGAATTGTATCTGGAAACTTCCTCTGTGGTGTATTCATTTGTATCATTGTCCACATATTTTTAGCTGTAATTACAGCATTTTGCAGGAAAGGAAAGTCCTATGTTATGGTGAGTTGAGTGGCAGTATATTTAAGTGTGCTGTGTTTCCAGCTTTGTGGTCTGTGTCACAAAAAGTGTCCCAAAACTTATTTAGTCGCAAATTTGGTCTCATGCCCCCCACAACTATTTATGAAAAATAATTAAATCTCTCTTCCGTAAAAGTGCAAAGTTTCTGATTGTATACAGATATTAACTCTTGTTAATGGAATCATTTTTATAAATTATTTCTAGACTCCCATGCACTCATAATTTTGCTGAACCTTTATTGTAATTGTGAAGTGGCAGTACGAAGCCAACTTGTTGTTTTATGTCTTAGTGAATTTGATCCCTGGTTAAAAGTTCGTGAGTTGGATCTTTTTGCTTCTCAACAGAAGTGGGTGTCTTTGCACAAGCTCACTGTTGATATGTTGAGTAGTCGTGTCTGGGCGTGGAGTTTTTGATTTTATTCAGGGATCAGCGGTTCATTAACTGGTTGTTGTTTGGTTATTAAACTGTCTTGGCTTAAACTGTATGTACATATTAGGTCATGTTAGGAAGTTGTGTAAAATACAACTGCCCTGCATGTATGTGTTACCGATTTTGAAAAGTGATTACAAAAAATTGTTTGATCGTTTTTAATAATTGTACTGAAATTTGGTTACCATGACATTTTGCCAGTTGGTTTAAGCTGATAACACTTGGGTTGTTTTGCATTTTGAAATGTTAACATTTTGATTTTGAGTGAAATATGTGGCTTAAGAGATGTTGTAAGGAATTTGAGAGCTTTGTTACTGTTCTGGTGTTACAGAATCGTGGCTTTTTGAGTTAATTGTTTTTTATTTTCAACAAATGTCATTTTATAGGCATAAAGTTATGAAATTGATTTGTGTAACTGAAGTTGAGTAGACGTTATAATTGAAGTTGTGACTTGCAAATTTATGAAGGTTGAAGGAGTGTTTGTGAGGAAGTGAGTGGTGCAATAGCCTGGGACCATCTATATAGAATGTTTCCAAGAAATGTTTAATCTGTCCTTGCATGGGACATTGCCTATTGAAGAACAGTCTAATTTTGGGGGTATACGAAGGTTTTGAGGTGACTCGTCAACTGAGCAATGATCAAATATGACTATGTTTTGTGAGAGACTATGTATTCACCAGGTGGCGCCAATAAAGGCACTCTTTTTCACACCTAAATCGGATTTAATAGCATAAAGCAAATCCTCAGCTTGCAGAGGCCTCAGTGGGGTAAGGGTTCCACGTGACTACTCGAATGCATGCATGTATACCGAGCTGGGTTCATTAGAAACGCGGGAGACAGAATACCAAGATCTCGCAAAATTTTGCAAGAGATTGTCTATTATTACAGGCAAAGCATGTGACATTAGTTTTTTCTGGTACGTGTCGTGGGACTCCGGAACACACCTCAGGTAGGACTGTTGTCCTCTCATAAATCTAATCCCCCATTAGTTGGGCTGTCATCAGTCGTCTTTGGGGGTCTGTGCACAGAATTATTCATTGAGCTTCTTGTTTTTCATCGGTATTGTATGTGCAACAGTAATTGTCTCTGTACTTAAAATATATTTGACATTGTAATTGTTTGTCATCGCGATTGTTTTTGTTTTTTATTAATTTATTTTGTAAGTAGTTCAGTTTATTTATTGTAGGTCGTTTATCATGGTTTCGTATTCCGCCGTTTGATGATTTTTTCCAGCGCTGCCGTTCCACAAGTCGGCGAAAGGCAATAGTTAATATTCTATTATATCTGTGCAATAATGTTGATATTTTCCAATTTTTAAGATTTTTTTCATCAAATTTTTAATCCCGATGGAAGGCTTGTGTTTAGATTGTTGTACATAAGGTTTCGAGTATTTTATGGTGCCAAAGCTAGGAAGGACGTACATAAGTCTTGTGATGTATCCATATTGATTGCGAATCATTATCCTCGAGTCTCTCTTATAGTTATGAATTTTGCAACCCAACAACTACGTACACAGTGAAGTAATAATGATGAGACTCGTATTTCCGGGCGGTGTTCCGTAGACGGCAGACAATCGCGAAAAAGCCAGTGGGGTCTACTGCTTCGCTTGTATTAAATGGCGAAATTTCGCGAAGACTTGGGTGATCTTGCGTTTTCGCGAGAATCTTGCGCCTACTGAACACGTCCTCGGGCACGGAGTATATTGCACATGTGTTAGATTCTGTAGCTATTTTGGTGTAGCGTGATTTTCGTCTTGCCGACAGCTGTTAGTGAAGGGCTTCGCTTTGCCTTATAGGAGCACCAGAACCTTACGTGACAGCATGTTTGAGTTTGTCAGGGCCACTGTGCTTATTCTCAAATGAAAAACTAACACGTGCTGTTGCCTGACCAATGGTGATGCGGGCGTAGACTTAGAAGCTTAATACTTTTCTCTAAGTCTCGCGAATGGTTTGGGGATGACTTATCCCGTTACGGAATGACGAAAACTGTGATAGTGCGCTTTGTGAGGGTAGTAATGTAGTAATGTTTGAACAGTCCCTTAGTAAAAATCAAACTAGTGATATTTTTGTGCGAGTTAAGCCGGAGAAACTGTGGTAATTTTGAGTGTTGGCGTATTTTCGCAGGCTTATATGAGAGTTGCAATATTTTGTCTGTTGATGACTTTACCTTTTGTAAGCGATTACTTGTGTACTTAATGATCAATTTTGTATTAAAGTTGAAAAAATAAAAAATACCTGAAATGTCGAAATCGTAATTTTGTGGCAGTGTAAGTGCGAACTTGGGTGTCGTGTTTCCATGCTTTACCTCGGCGAAAACTTTGCTAATTCACCGTGCGGGTCGTTTAAGAACTAAAAGTACGCGTAGATTAAGCAAAGGCACGTGTAAATTAATCAAAAAGTGTACGTAGATTAGTACTCAGCCCCAAAAAGTTCTTAAACGAGTTCAATTCTACGCGTTGAAATGTGTTTAATCTACTTGTGCTTTTGCGTAATTTACGCGCATTTTTGCAAACCTGGAAATAGCTTCTTGTCTTAGTATGGAATGTTGAGACCAATTTATGACAGTAAAATCAATTCTTGGACGGAACACGGCTCTATAGCCGCTTTAAGAAATCGTGAAATTTACCGGAACGGGAAGACTAAAAGTTTGGCGATCTTAACCGAAGACTACTGCCTGTGGACAATACCCGATAGTGTGTTGATTTTTTGTCGCCCTAAAAATCTCAAGAATGGTATTTTTTGCAGATCGTTATTAGGAAATAATTATAGTGAAATGAGACACTAATTGTGCAGATGTTATTTTTGTAAGTTTTTCTCCCGGACTTCATTCTAAGTCCTCTAAGTACAGTTGAGTGTTAAAAGAGAAATGTTTTGATTTGAGAGCAGATCCCTCCCCAAAACCCCGCCAGATACCTCTTCTTCCTTGGACATGAATGAAAAGAATCCTACGTTGACACTCTAAGCGGTTGAGATTGGGCAACTCGACCGGTTTGCGCACCACAGAATCTGCCGGTTCACATCAAAGACACCATGTTGTTATGGTTAATTAAATCGCCTCGGACTGCTAATGTAATCGTTCTTTAGATAATGAGACCATCGGGAGCGACAATAGTATTTTTAAATTTTCGTTTTGTAAATAGCATATTAGAATAGCTCGTGAAAAGCACACGTGATTTGGTTTTTGAATTTTAGAAGTTGGACAAGAATTGTGAGTTTTACAACCTAAAACGTTTGTTTACTGTTGAAATAATACTGTACGGGGAACGGGGGCGGTATCTACGACCAAGGCGCCCCGATTTTACGAGTCCGGTGCGGACTGAGGGTGATATTGAAAACTAAAAGTTTGTGAATAATACATAGGTTTATTGTAAGAATATATAAATACAATATTTCACACTTACAAGCAATCCAGTTGTTCCGTGACTTAGTATCGCAGCGTTGTGATTTATACAGTTCTAATACACGGGCAGGCCAGTCGCTGATTAATAGTTGTGTGAGCAAAAATGGGGCAATTTGGTTATTCAGATCCAAAAGGTGAGATGCAATCAAGCTCAGTAGGAGCCCGAGAATTGCTGGGTCTAAACTATTGGCAACCAAGTTCGGGGGGAGTCCGAAAGCTGCACAAATAGTTGCAATTTGGTGTGAGTGAAGGTGTAAGTGTTTACTTCTTGAACTCTGCGACTGAACTCCTCGTGTCTGGCAGAGACAAAGCTTAAGTACACTATTTCAACCAATCAGACACGATCTGAAGGGAAAGGCCCATAACTCCTAGGTTTTGACCATATTTGGCCATATCCAAAGGACCCAAAAAATCATAGGAAAATTCCATACGCTATACACAGCTTGACCACTAGAGGGCGCATATATCTTATTTGCATAATCCTGTCCAGGGCACTCCTGTTACAATACGTTCCTCATTAATTCTGCTGGGTGTGCAACATAATTGGACCAATTTCTAAACCACCAGGCAGCAGTTGGTTTTTGAGGTAAGTCAGGTGTCGTACAATTCTTGACATGATTTTCCCGGGCTGGATGTCCACCGTGACCATTTGGCATTTGTGCGCATGCCCTCTGAATTTATCGTAAGAATTCTCACCGAAACATGTTGATCTTAAAGAAAGACTTGCACTTCAACATGCAGAAAACTGCCGTTAAATGTGACTCCACACGTCCAAGCTTCATTGTCTTCTGATTTACATATCTATGCACCTACGAAAAAATACGAATTATCAACAAATCTCATAAGAAATGAAATTCAATGCGGATTGAATTACGGTAAAATCGATACCATTCTTCTTCAAGCAGTAAATTCCGTAGATAATAATTTGCCATCCTGAAGTAACCACAGTTGCAAAGGCAACCGCAATTCTCTAGGGAAAGTATTCGCGAAAGACCCCAAAAGTAATCTTGGTTGCGTCTGGGGAAGGAATCCCCAAAGTACGCCTACAACGTTTCAGATATTTAGGTGCATTTTGACATATTTTGATGAAATTCGGGCAACTATACATCTTATATTTCTCTCTCCTGAACAACAGTCCTGATACACCTACAGTCAGCTCCAGGCGAATATTGAGTTTTTAACGCTTTGTTAGTTCGTGTTTTTAAGAATTTTGCACTTTTGTGACGAATCCATTCTTCAGTGTTTACAGGTAACTCGTTAGAAGTAATGGTTAGCTCGCCCGAGTGAACAGATTGAAGTGTACTTACTTGTGATACGCCTTTTCCGGAGCAGTAAGGAACTTAGAGCCGTCGGTCAGCCATGGAAAATTATGGATTTTCTACGATTTTTAGAATGTGTCATGAGGTGATGATTTTTCAACTTTCTGTGGAAGCCACTGTATAGGCCTGTATGTATTAGTGTATGTGTGTATGTATGTACGCTGTGGCTCTGGATTGTCGTACCAGCTGGTGTGTCCATGTTGACGGCTTGTTATCGCACTTGACGAAAATGTGTGTTAACAACACAACAGAGGAGCCCAAAATTAAAGATTCAGTTCCCGTAATGCCGCCAGCCGACAAATTTGCACAATTACAGAATTTTTCACAAATCGCGCTTTCTACTTAAGCCGAGCAACGGCTTTGATTACATCCGAAGAATCTTTGCAATGGCTTGCTAAGGCTTTTTGCTGCTATTTTCCATTTTCAATTTTGTTGAATAGTGGTTGGAAGAATAACTCACATTAGGCGATCCATACTATTTCCAAATGATTACTATGGATGCTTTTCAGCGTTCGGGATTACAACAGTCTTACTACAGCGCCTGGACTTTCAGGACCGGCTTTTACAGTTTGGGGATAAGGGAACAGAGATTGTTGTCAGGGAGAATCGTTACCTCTTTGTGGCAACATTCTTTCCTGTTCATTTTAGACACTGTGGACTACAAACACCCAATCCACCATTGAAAACTAAACTTTTCCATGGCTCGTACAGCGAAAATTGGTTAACTGCCGCAGAAGAAAACAGAAATAACGGGCATTGCGACTGCTCTTCATTTGTTGATATGTCCCGACCTCTATTGTGTGAACTGTCTGAGCGACACAATGAAGCAATTTGTGTGCACCACCGAACAAAAGGAAGTTGATGTGAGTGATTTTAATATCCCAAAAGAATGCATTGAAATTTAAACGAAGGAGTTCGTAATGTAAATTTGTAGATGGCTTATTTTACTGGACTCACCTTCTAAATGTTTATTCAGATTCGTCAAACAGTTGCATAAAATGAAACTGCGAACTACTTTGCTTACGCATGCGCAAATGCACTCCTTTCTCGGTGGTATGGCACATTTTACCCAGAACCCCAGCTGAGCGATGTGTTGTCACAGCATCGGAGACCTCAGTGGCCGGTTGCATGAAACAGTGCCGAATAGGGGCTCGACTAAGGTCCCTAAGTCTTTTTGCGTATTTGTGTCTTTATGGACTCATAGATGCAATATTTTTCTATCATTTCATCCTTATTAAGAGCTCCTCTTTGATTAATGACATAATTTTTCTAATAATAGAACTAAAATCTGAGCCCAGAGTTCATTGAAAATAAATCCAGTCCATAAATTGGAGGTTTTGCATGAAAAGATCCCTAAATATTTTCCATAATATTGACAATTCAACGTAGAATTCACTCTCGACTTGTATCAAAGTCAAAAGCTGACTTAGTAATGAAACTTAAACAATTAAAGAAAGGGCAATCGATGTTTTCACAAGTCCAAAAATACTCAGTAGATTTAGGGAACTTATTTGATGAGTCCCCATTTGGGACTGTTTCATGCAACCGGGCACAGGCGTCCGAATCCATCAACTGCTGTCCCATTATGTAGAGTAAATGATGCATAATTAGCGTGACAAATCAGTACTTGTGATCAATTCGGATAAGAATTAATGAAATTACAAAAGTTATAGACCAAGAGTTTTTGAACAAAACAACCTGTATAATCTTTCAGTTAAAAATAACGCAATCCGTTCTTCGATTATTAAAAAATCGTTGCACTAGTTATAGATTGAAGTTGGGTCGTAAAAGCAATACGGGTTGTGGATACGTTTCCATACAATATACATGATCAAAAGACAATGTAAACTAACATGTCTGAGTCCACTGGTACACAGTGGAGTAATTTTCTGAAGCACAAAATTTTCTTCGTTGATTTGCCGTTAATTGTAACAACAAACATGCCAAACAACCTCTAAGAAAATAAGATCTTAGAGTACGTTTCCCTCACACAAGCACTCATGGATGACGGACCGTTAGAAACCAGGGGTTGACATAAAGAGGTTGACCATTCGTATTATTAAGAAGCGGTTTTAAACCCGAGTTTTCTGTCAAAAACAAGTTTTCATTTGTGCCACTTACCGTAAGTTACATTTTTTCTCAAGTTGTTCGTTAGTCAAAATTGAGGGGGTGTAAGGGCTTTCGGAAGAACTGACAGTTTGTTATTGCTTGAGACCAGGCTCAAAAAACTTCATGACAAGTCGAGACTTACAATGGTATTAGCTCGATGTATAGAATTAATGAACTGAGCCCTGAATCCAGAGGTCACTTCTGAACTGAGTAAGGAACGCAATAAACCAATTTCATAATGGCATGAGTGGCCTAAATCAAAACTAGTACGTGTTTAATGCCAATTTAACAATTTTGATAACATTGTGAGACGATTTTTCAGAAAGTTGCGGTGGTCCATCCAACATATTTCTGAGGGTTTTTCATACGTCTCTAGTGACCAAAGCATAATGCCGTACACATTTGATAAGTTGGTCTTTTAGTACGTTCCATACAGTTTATTTTTGGTCATTTTGCAAAGTGGTGATAGCAACAAACCCCCAAATTTAATTGACAAATTAATTCATAAAAAAATTTCTCGCCCATCTAGCACGATGATTTTGGTCAGCAAAAGTCGCTCGTTTTGTGTTTTTGACTTTTAATTCAATTGAATTTTAAAACTTAAAACTTCGTAACATCATCAGCCGGAAATGGATGATCAGATTCAAATGAACCTCAGGTACCTTGATTTATGCAAGGTTCTCTAAAATACTGTCAGGATTGTTATAAATATTCCACTTATACGTTTAGTATTATCATGAACAAATGAAAAGTCGCTTAAAACGAAAACGAAATGCTAACAGCGTTTTGAGCCTGTTATTGATATCGTTGCTTTGCTGTCAAAGTATCTTTATTTTTCGCTAAATTCTACTGAAACACATGGTCACGCTGATAGTAAGAAAACGAATTTTGTAGGCCTCCTACTTTCAGAAAATATATATTTTATTGAGTTAAAGCAAATGTTATTTCACCAGATGTTTGACTAAATACAGCTATATGGTCTTATTATGCTGCTCTCCTATACTGGAGGGATGCGTCTGTTCAATTATACGGTCCGTTTTATCATCAAAGGTCATGTGACCGATTTTTGCTAAGTGACATTTGCTGCGCAAGTGTCCGCTATCAACCCCTAACTCTACTCATCTTCCTTCAAGAGAGCGTTTTAATGTTTCTAAAACACCACACATAGCGAGTAAACTTTTAAAAACCATTTACTTGTTTGCAAATTGATTTAGAACGGACTGACAAGTAATAAAGTAATCGTTACGAGTTTATATTGATTTAATTCTCACCGATTGTCCAACAGTTCAGCGCTTTTCTCGCACTGTAGGAAATTGTCGTCCGCTTGTATGATACGCGTAATCAACGGAAATTAACAACAACTGCATTAATGGTACGATGATCCGTAACTACATTATAATGACCAGCGGAACCACAAAAAGACAGCATCTCCACAAGAGAAACGTTGATTTCTGTCAGCATTATAAACGTGATTGCCCATGTATCGACTGTTCCGTTATAATTGTCTCTATCGCGCATATGTGTCTAATCAATGCCAATGACGAGCAACAAAACTAGACAATCAACGTTTCCAAGATGCTATCAGACGCTTACCGTCTGATGACTATTTTTTTCATCATAAAAATGTTGAAGTTGGCGCAGTCACTGGAGACAATTCGTTTGAAAGGAACGAGGGGCAAGCAAATGGTGAACGCGTTAACATGGAATTCGACGAGCGTGGTTTCAAGTCCAATCGAATGCGCTAACCATTGTGCGAGGCAGGTGTTTTGTAAAAGCGTAAGTTTTTTAGTTACGGACAACTTGTGTCATTTGCATTGCTCCGACAGTCGCTACCAAGGGCATTTGAACGACGCCTCGGGATGGACATATTACGAACTAGCTGTTACGCCAAGCGCGTTGTGCCCAGGTGAGTTAGCCCATTTGCCATGTAGCTAATCAAACTTTGTCACTAGGAAACTTTAAAATTTCGGTATTAATTTCGATTTTCAGTCCACCATGCAAACTACCGTATTCTGTGTTCGACTATTATGTGGTAATATATATGTATGTATAACCTGTAAGGTCTTCTTATCGTCGGGACATATGTCGAACATAAATTATGTTCCTGTGTCACATTGAAACCTGAATGCACGAAGAAAATAAAAACAACAGGCTTACCAATATTTACCGCCTAGTATTATAGGACGAAACAACCACCACATAATTAATAGTAATATTGCTTTCGATGAACTTTTCCTGATCAGAAGATTTACTAATTAACAGTTGTGCCAATCGTTCTACAAATTATATATAGAGAGCACGGCACGCGAAAATGTGAAATTGCTATCGTTAGTTAACTGTATTCACGGTTTGAACAATGATCTCCATTATCATGGACAGACTTTTCGAAGTTATTATGAATATTATTGGATATGATAGACTTGTCGAAGTTATTATGTTTGAACTGGCTAAAAATCCGCTGTTTTGTGATTTAATCACAAATCACTAATTCTTGCCAAGCATTCGCTGCAACAGTCTTTACCAGTTAAACACGCTTAAAATACTGAGATTTACCAAGTTTAGCTGCAACTGCAAAGGATTGGGACTATGAGGACTATGACCGCTTAGGTTGTGAGTTGGGTTCCGCGTTTGGGTAGATCTAACCGCTTTTGCGCCGATAATGTCACTTTAAATCCTTGAAGAGAGTATTAACCCACGCTCCATACAAGAAGTGAGCTTTTGGTTCAGCACACTTACAGTTATAAAGTTGGTTTCAACTTGTTCCTTACTCAGTACTCAGGTAATATAGTGATTTATGGGTTCGTAAAGAGCCCGCAATTCGTTACTCGTTGATGTAGCGAATTCTTGGCGCATAAATGACATTCTTAACTTATGGAGCTCAATCTCTTTCGAAACCTTGAAATAATCTACAATTTGAGATCAAGTTCATAACGGCTGGCGGTCTAAATCAAAAGATTTTTTAGCTTGAAGGCGGGTTCATGAAGCACCGTATGCAGTTGTTCAATCAAAAGATACCAACAAAATATTACCACCATATATTTCGGTACTTACACGATTGATTTCATATGTCATTCTTTCAATCGTATGGCAAATGTGTGAATAGTGAATAATAATTACCGTCTAGTATTTTCCATTGCTTACAGGTATTATGTATTCTGTTGTGATGTACGATGGTCCGCAATGAAGTGACCATTTTTACTGTATTTCACTAATTATTATATTAGTTAATAAACGTATTATCTCCCTCCCTCCCTCCCTCCCTCCTTCCCTCCCTC
>NMRA01000051.1:1076664-1113379 GCA_002633005.1 Phoronis australis
ATAATACACCTATACAACCTGCAGTTGATTATAATACACCTATACAACCTGCAGTTGATTATAATACACCTATACAACCTGCAGTTGATTATAATACAACCTATACAACCTGCAGTTGATTATAATACACCTATACAACCTGCAGTTGATTATAATACACCTATACAACCTGCAGTTGATAATAATACACCTATACAACCTGCAGTTGATTATAATACACCTATACAACCTGCAGTTGATTATAATACACCTATACAACCTGCAGTTGATTATAATACAACCTATACAACCTGCAGTTGATTATAATACACCTATACAACCTGCAGTTGATTATAATACACCTATACAACCTGCAGTTGATATTAATACACCTATACAACCTGCAGTTGATTATAATACACCTATACAACCTGCAGTTGATTATAATACACCTATACAACCTGCAGTTCATTATGATACACCTATACAACCTGCAGTTGATTATGATACACCTATACAACCTTGGCACACATTCTCTGTCAGCGCATTCCAAACGCTGTAGTTCATTAGTTTGCTTTCAGGTAAAAAATGTTGTAATTAACCCCAATTAACTCTTTCTCAGCACTTGAGAACACTATCTATTCTTTACTTGGCAAAATGTAGCCCCCAACCGACAACAATTTTTCTGACACAAGCCTTGAAAACACACTCCTGAGGAAATTGATTGTCAAGTGTCACAATCCGTGATGATGACACTTTGTATATTTATTTAGGCTAAATTTGCATTGACATTTTTTAGTCAATTTCCTGTCCTGTAGTGAAAACACACAGTGTATCATTATAATTTTTATCTGTACTGATATTAGATTAATATGCAATTTTGTGCAATTTCAATGAAAGTTTTTCGACAAAAAGTTAAAGTTCGAAACGTTTTTTGGCCACTCGATGTAATGGACAAATAGAGATTTTGGCCGCCATCTTGAATTTCATATCAAATGCTGAGGATATACGAATTTCAATCACACCAATGAGTTTCTCACCCATTAAAACCATAGACAAGAACCAAATGTCTCCATCAAAATTATTGAAGAAGACAAGTTATATCTGTTTTTAGTGATTTCGAAACGTCGTGGCGGCCATCTCGGAAATGACGCAGCTTTAACCCATTCCCTGTGGTCAGATTTTGGTAGACGTTTATTCTGTTCATAAGTATACTAAGTAAAGCATTAAACCACTCTAAAACCTTTTGTTGCAACAGTCAGTTCATATTTGCACGCTAATCAGCGAAGGCGCACATGGAGGAAACAGAAGAACACTTAATAAATACGTATTGTATACAGTTACCATCGTTTCTAGGTGACATTTTTATGTTCTGGCGGAAAATCGAAACTTACACACAGAATAACAGACCATGAGAAGAATAATTAAACAATAAGGAAGAGAACTGAAATTATAGTGTTCACAATGTGATTGACATCTTCGTCGTAATTTCTCAAGGCAAGGAAACTGACATTTATGAATTTATATAAATGCATCTATTTCTCTCAATTATGTTCCAAAAAGCTATGCATTGCTTTCATGTAGCTGTTCAGCCCAAATTTTACTTCGTTCCAGCATGTGTGAATATTGATGGCAACCCCACGGTACAAAGCTCTATTTATAGAGGTAGAGACGCTGATAACTTTTCCAGTTTCCTCGTTAAAAATAATTAACTGTCATTAGACGTGACTCAAAAATTGAAGCGTGAAAAAGTAAAGAACAACGTTGAAAAAATGATTTTCCAAAAAGACTGTTTTAAAATCCCTTTTCTAAAAAATATTACCACGGTTCTCGAAAAGTTTCTATGGTCTAGTCCAAGAATTATTGAGATTTGACAAATACGCAATGCCGTCATGATTTCAATTTCACACCCAAAAGATATCATTAAGCTAAATAAACACTTTGACGCGGATTTTGAAGTTCATTCGTATTAGATGTCCAATTGTGTGCATGGAAAATTGATTAACACATGGCTGAGAAATAAACCCCCAGCGAATTGCCACCGCTGTGAAATTATGAAATGAGATCACGTAAACACGTTTGAAGTTTTGCAGTCATCGCGTGTTATTTTTGGTCAACGTTCAATAAAACCAGTGTAGTTACAGTTTCAGTTTTTCTAAATGTAGTATAAAGATATAAGAGATCGAACTGTCATGCCAAAAATTGTAGGATGACACTTGATTTACCTCAAAATCCAACTGTTGCCTGGTGGTTTGGTAATTGGGCCAATTATGTCGCACACACAGCAGAATTAATGAGGAACATATTATTGCAACATTGAACGTACGTTTTAGGTTGTAAAAGTCACATTTCTTGTCCAATTTTCAAAAGATCTAATCAAATGTGCTTTTCATAAACTAATCAAATACACTATTTACAAACTTCTAAAACGAAAATTGATACTACTATTGTCTCCCCTCCCACGTGCATATGGGTCCCATATTTAAAAGCAAAATGGGACCTCGTGGAAGGTACCGCGAATTTCTGAAAGAGTCCATCAACATGAAGCGTCCATTGGGGTCTTTCGGAAATAAACACTGTTGATCGGTTTGCATTTCTGGAACCAGACAAATGTATGGAGAATGTGGAAAATGTCATTATTTTCTCAGCTTTAGTCCGTAAAAGACCATTAAAATGTGATAAGGTAATCGATGACTTGTAAGCGGAGGCGTCCACGGAATACATTGGCGACGAGATGAAACCTGGCAGTGCGTGTTTCAAGTCAATTCTGAAAGTATAGGCTAGGTAAATAATACAAGTCACATCGAACTTTCTAATCTCAGTTATTGCTGTTGTTCCCTCTGACAACACTTTTAAAGCTCATTACTGAACGAGTTTCCCTGCGGTAAATACTACTACTTTCGGAATGTGTTCCACCATTTTTTCCGAAAGCGCCCCTGGGAGCTTTTTGTAGATACAAAATTATTTCGGATTAAATGTACTTTCCGAAAGAGCCCCAATGTGTTCTTTCCTGGTAGTGCGTCCTTGTGAGAATGTTTAAAGCGTACATGGAGGAGTAACTTACCCTAGTCTCTTTATTCCACTATCTGTCGATCTTCCACATCGTGACTGATTTCGTCGCGCCGAGCAGATTTAGCTGTACTCCCTGTGGTCGTAAGCGCTGCCATTTTTTCTGGTATTCTGATAGGAGTCGTAAAGGGGTCACGAACATTTTATCGCACGCCGGAGCACTGCGATTGGAGACCGTCACCCTGATAAACGTCCATACCTCAAAAATGACATTTTTGATCTTCAAACTCTTCGGATATGCGTCGAACCCCTCACGACTTATGTTGCGCTGTCTAACATAAATGTCCTTCAGTTCCAGATGAAACATCGTTTGGACTCTATCCATCTACACCAAGCCCACGTTTTGATGCATCTACCAAAGAGATATTTAACGATTACGCAAAGAAGACGTTACCTATAACAGCGGTGTACATAAACTCCAATGGGTAACATTCCAATGTTTGAATTCGTAGATACGATACATGTGAATTATCAATTGGGCGGACAGCGTTAGGGGGACGATGGGGGCGATGGCATGGTGAGAACCGGGGATAGCAGTGACCTGTTACGTAACGCAAGGCTGCTCAAGGGGGTAATATTGGAAAGGCCATGTCCTTTGATTGTAATGCATGCTCATATCTCGAGAATACTTGCATGATAACGCCAATGTAAAAGAATTCAGCATAACGCACCTCCACCCAGAATTGGTGTCAAAATCGACGAACAATTGTAATTGGTTACGATCCGCTGAAGTCTTGACAAAGTCCATACATCTGGAAATTTGATGAATTGGCCGAAGATCTTAATTTAAGTTTGGTGTTAAATAAAGGTTCTATGAGAAATTCGGCCTCTTGAAAATGTCTCGAGCTAGTTGGTACATCGTTTTCCATTTTGTTTCAGTATCAAAGCTATATACGGCACTGTTGCACAAGTCACTCAAGTTCCTTGGTACGGAGCCAATCCCTACCAAGCGCAACATTGGTACAAATCCTACACTTTGAACGCGGAAGAATATATAACTGGTGTGACTCTTACTGTCGACGACGTGAATGAGGTCATATGCAAATACGAGTTCCAATCAAATCAAAGATCGACGACAAAACAAGTCAACCCGAATCAGTGCAGTGGTCAGGTACATGTCACTAGTGGCGGAGGAAAGAGGTTGTGTTACTTGAGCGGGGTCTACATCAACGCAAAAGACCTGGTGCAACTTGGTCTTCACTATTGTTGACCGGTCTTCCACACATTATTTCGAAAAGTGCAATATTTACAAAAGGATTACTTCACACGGAAATTCTTCTTTGGTAGTGGATCCTGTCAGCGATCACTTTCTACATTTAATTGTTTCCATTGTAAATACTAAACGAATGACGTGTCACCTTAATGAATTCTGAAAATGAAATATTTTCACCAAGATTCCTTGTGATATTACTCATACAACTTCGGTCATTTTATTTAGTTCTGTTAATCATCATGAACCCCAGAAGCGGATCCACAATTTTGAGTTGGGGGCTGGCAGAGTATTAGCCAGGATTTTCCCCGTCAGACATTCGCACCCCCGAACTGCCAAATGGAATCTGGGAGAAATTTAGGGGGGGCATGGCCACCCTGCCCCCACTAAATCCGCCACTTGATCCTCCTATATAACTTCATGTATAGATTAATGAAAAATGTTCACAGAGGTTGCTTAACGATGTTGATCAATTAAGGAAGCAAGACAAAAGGATCAGTCCTTGAATAGAGAATTCAGGAAACAGAAAAGAAATGTGAATGAGAACAGAAGTTGAATCAGAGATTCTCCGGGTTTTTTGCAGCAAATCCGCAGACATTGGGCATAGTTTGATTTTCACTGACTACTGTGGTTCCTCACAGGAGAAAAGATGGGAAATCATGTTTTGTGCAATACGGTGCATCGATTGTCACTAAACCAACCCAATTTTTAATTTCGGGGTCAAGGTCACGGTCAAACCGGCATGGACGGCTAAAAATCTCTCCGCAAAAGCAGAGCCGTTTTGAATGTTATGCCGCCAAAACCATATCCGTACACGCTTAGAAAGGACTCTGTGAGTACTACTGACGAGATGTCTGAAGAAATTAAGGAAATAATCTTGCGAGTTGAGGCTAGTTTGAGTGCGAAAATTGACGGTGTCCTAGAGAAGATTGACACCATTCAAACGCAAATGACTGGGTTGAACACTAAAGTGGACGATGCACAACAGGAAATTGACAGTCTCAGTGAACAAGTCAAAATGCTGAAAACGCGTGCCCTTGAAGAAGAGACAAGGAACAGGAAATACAACTTGCTAATTTATGGCTTGAATGACTCTGACGGGATTAAAGAAGACATACAGTCGAAGGTGAGAGATTTGGTCGTCTCTCTCGGTATAGCCCCAGACTTTGCGCGTACATTTCCTATCGTAAACGTTCATCGAATTCCCCGAAAAGTTAAACACGACGAGTCGCCCGACCCAGTGGTGGTCAAATTTATGTCAATTTTTGGCAGGGATCGAGTATGGAGAGCAAGTTGGAACAGACAGGTAAGGGATGGAATAGTTTTCCGCACAGATTTGCCAGTAATTTTGAAACAGAAACGAGGAAAGCTAGCTGCGAGAGCCTACTCCATTCGGAAAGACAAGGGATGGCACACGAGAATTCGAGAGTCAAAGTCTGACGTCTGGCTTGAAGTTCGCGAAAATAAGGAGGCCCAATGGAACAAACTTGAGTGATGGAATCTAGACAAGTGCATCTCGAACAGTGTTTAAAATGATTGTTTTCAGCGTCGTTTTTGTTCTATTTTTTTATACTGTTACACAGTTCAAGTTAACTCATGCGTAGTGTATATGGGTTTCTCTCGGTGCCCGAGGATTATCATTGTTTCATTTATTGTTTTTCGCGGGCCTTGGGCCGAGTCTCCGGATTTTATACATATATGTATGTGATGTAGGCCTATATTGGTTTACTTTTCATGCGATACTTGTTGTAACTCCCAGGTCAAGGTGTGCCTTGTTTATTGAGCGTATACCCAACGTACATGTGACATTTCGAATGCTTTGCATTTGCATAGGCCTGTTGTTTTTCATTCTCTTTTCGCTAAGCCGTGTTCTATTACGGTTGCTATAGGTACATGATTACAGGCCCTGCTTGCAGCGGGCTGATCTGTCTTGACTTCATTTGCATATGAGGAACATCGATGAATGTTCATGTATAGTTTCTTGTGTGAGTGTGTGCGTGATTGTGTCAGGGGCAGCTATTCAAATTTTCTCTATGTATATTGATCATGGCTAGCGTACGTTTGTTTTCAATGAACTGCAGGGGCCTTCAAAGTCTTTCCAAACGCAGAGATGTTTTTAATTTTTTACATAATAAACAATTTTCTATATACTGTTTAAAGGACAGGCACTTTGTACCAACCGATGAACCTGTTGTAAAAAGCAATGTGGGGCGGTGATGTGATAATGCGCTGTGGTACAAGTAATTCCCGAGGTGTATGCATACTGTTCAAAAACAATTTTGAGTACGAACTAACAGATATTGCAGGTGACGAAGAGGGTAATCTTTTGATCGTAAATCTTATCATTGAAAAATCATTCTCGGTCACATTGATTAATATTTACGGTCCCAATAATGACAATCCAATTTTTTATAAGGAGATTCAGCGCCACCTAGATAATTGTGATGGAACGCCTGTTGTTTTATGTGGGGACTGGAACCTCGTCCAGACTTTTGAATTGGATTGCGTGAATTATGAACGCATTAATAATCTAAACGCCAGACGCGAGGTTCTCGACAAGAGAACAAAACACAATCTTATTGACCCCTGGCGTGTTGCCAATCCTTTTTTGAAGTCTTTCACGTGGAGGAAAACTAACCCTATGAAAAAAGCTAGGCTTGATTTTTTTCTAATTTCGGAAGAGATCCACGGCATGATAGAGTCTACAGGGATAATACCAGGATATCGAAGTGATCATCATGCCATTACTATTGAAATTAAAATTACGGAATTCCAGCGCGGCCGAGGTCTATGGCGTTTTAACAATTCTTTATTAAAAGACTCTGACTTTGTTAATCGTGTTAAACAAGTTATAGACGAGAGTATTGTGGAATATGCCGCTCTACCCTATGACAGGCAAAACGTTCTACATATTCCCAAGGCTGATCTGTGTCTAACCATTGATGATTCTATATTCTTCGAAATGTTGCTATTGAGGATCAGATCCGAAACTATATTGTATTCTAAAAAGAAACAATCTGAAACACGGAAAAAAGTAAAGTTTCTTGAAAATCAAATATCTTATCTTGTAAAATTAGCAGACGAATCTACATCTGGCTTATTCGATACTATTTTAGAACAAAAAATGAGGGATTTGGAAGACTGTAGAGATTACATTATGAGAGGACATCAGATCAGAGCGCGCGCAAGGTGGGTTGAAAATGGCGAAAAACCTTCAAAATATTTTGCCAATTTGGAAAAAAGAAATTATGTTAATAAAAATGTTACTAAATTAGTTATAGACACTCACAAGAATACTACAATCACCGAGCAAAGTGCACTTCTACATAACATTTGCGATTTTTATAAATCTCTCTATGCATGTAAAGATGATCTCCTTGATGACGTTAATTTGAACGCTCTGTTCCCGCCGTCACTACATGTTCCACGATTAACCAATGACGATAGTAGGCGTTTAGACGGCGCGATCACAGTGTCCGAAGCACTCAATGTTATCAAATTGATGAAAAACGATAAGTCCCCTGGCCCTGATGGTTTTAGTGTGGAATTCTTTAATTTTTTTTGGAATGATTTATCTGTATTTTTGGTTAATTCATTTAATAACAGTTTTGCTCGTGGTTCCATGCCCCCAAGTCAAATTCAGGGCGTGATCACTATTATTCCAAAAGGTAAAAAGCCGCGTGAATTCTTGAGCAATTGGCGCCCTATTTCTCTCTTAAATACAAGTTATAAAGTTTTATCGGGTTGTATTGCACATCGTATTAAAAGCGTCATTATCAAAATCATTCATGAAAATAAGAAAGGCTTTATCAAGGGGAAGTTTATTGGTGAAAATATTAGAACCATCTACGAAATTTTAAATTGCTCAGAAGAATATGACATACCCGGTCTGATAGTTCAAATTGACTTTGAGAAAGCCTTCGATTCCATTTCGTGGAAAATGATCTACAAAACCCTATCTTTTTTCAACTTTGGTAAAAACCTCATTGATTGGGTGCGCTTACTAAATTCAAACGCTACACTTTGTGTGATCCAGCACGGCATAGCTTCAGAATACTTCAAAATTGGTCGCGGATGTTATCAAGGTGATCCTGTGTCCCCCTATCTTTTTATCATTTGTGTTGAAATAATGGCCATCATGTTTCGTGAAAATAAAAATATAAAAGGTATTGTCAACGACCTTAAGCTTCTGCAATATGGAGATGACACGGTTTTGTTTTTAGATGGTACAACGGAATCCTTAAAATACTCGCTTGATCTCCTGGACCAATTTCACAAATTCTCTGGTCTGAGACCAAATGTAGAAAAAACTCATTGTATTTGGATAGGTCGGATGAGGGGAAGTGAATTGCGCTTGTGTCCAGAATTAAATTTATCTTGGCAAAAACAAAAATTCTCTATTCTGGGAGTCACATTTAGCACAAATTTATCAGACTTAAATTACAATGTCAAAATACAAGAGATTTACAGAGATTTGACGTGTTGGTCCAGGAGATCGCTCACTACGCTAGGAAAAATAACCGTAGTTAAATCGTTTGTTTTGCCTAAATTAACGCACCTCCTGTTGTCATTACCTTCTCCATCAGACAAAGTTGTTGACTCTTTAGAAAAACATTTTTTAAAATTTATTTGGCAAAACAAAAATGACAGGATAGCTAGAAATATTATGATCTAAGATTTTTCCAACGGAGGCTGTAAAATGGTCCATTTAAAAAGTTATATTAAGTCGTTAAAATTTACATGGTTCGTGAGACTTGTGATGGCCAATCAATCTTCCTGGAAATTGATTGTCATGAAAAACCGCTTTTTAGCTGGAAAAAACCTTCTTCATGTTGGGGCCAAATTTTATAGTCAATGCCCGGGAATTTTTAAGAATGTCATTTGGAAAGAAGTATTTTTAGTTGTTGGGGAAGTACTCTCTAGTATCTCAGATTATCACATTAAAGAGGAATTTTATTACGAACCACTCTGGTATAATGAACATATTTTGATTGATAAAAAGTCTGTTTTCTACAATGACTGGTATACAAGAGGGATATTTTTTATCCACGATTTGTTGAACCATAATGGTCGTTTTATGTCTTACCAGTGTTTTTATGAAAGATACAGGTTTTCTCCATCATTTACATCTTTTTGGGGTATTCGAAGTGCAATTCGTCAAACTATACGTCATTCTCAAATTAGGCCATGTAGTGAAATCGAGATAACCTTGCCTTTTTGCACAACATTTAATTCCATTCTTATATCGAGACAAAAAGTCAATCAACAAATTTATACCCACTTAATACAAAAACTATATAAGAAACCCAAATTTGAGGAAAATTGGGAAAAACAGTTGAATACCGTAATTCCCCGTGATTGGTGGAGAAATGCTTATTCTTATTCTATTAACTTTCCTTGTGATGTCCAGCTTAAATGGTTTCAAATACGTTTAACTCACAGACTACTCGGAACCAATAAGTTTTTGAGTAAGATTGGTGTTAGAAATTCAGATAGTTGTACTTTTTGTAATTCTCATTCTGAAGACCTTTTTCACTTCTATTGGTCTTGTTTACGTGTCCAAAGTTTTTGGAAAATTGTTGAAAACTGGATAAAAAACCTCTGCGGAATTGATATGAAACTTGATCATTTTGACGTAATTTTTGGCTCCTTTAATGGACCAAAAATCATAAATCTACTTTTATGTTTAGGCAAGTACCACATACACAAGCAAAGACTTCAGAATGTAGAACCATGTTTTGCACTTTTTAAACATTTTGTTTTTGATTACTACAAAGTAGAAAAGGTTATGTACTATAACCAGTGCAGGTATCTCGACTTCGAGGAACGATGGGCCCCTTTAGCACCTTTATTTTAATTTATGCTACATACAACCAATGGCCCCCCCTGTGTATGAATGTGAGCGTGACTGTGTGCGTGAATGTTTGTACTATTTGGCTTTATTGTATTTGCATTACGATAACAATAAAACTTTTTGAAAAAAAAATTAATTTCGTGTCAAGTCACAAATTCATAAGGGTGACCGAAAAAAAGAGAAAGAGCAAGATCTCACTTGAACGTAAACAAAAAGGCATTCCATTTATTGATTTTGCAAGCAGCATTTACAACACAACCATAAAAACGTTTTTACCTTCCAACTCATTTCAGAAACAGTAAATAAGGTGAGGGGAAACAAAAGTATGTGTGCTGATGTACGTCTTACTAATTGTTGAATTGTGTATATTTTCAACAAAACTGATCACGGAATGTGGAAAGATCATTACGTTTCATTCATTTATTAAAAATTTAACACTTTAAAATCCAAAACGCCATGACTGTAAACACCAAACAGAAGCTGAATAGGATTCATACCCTCACTCACGCACAAAATCATGTAGTACCTCATTCATCAATTCATAAATTAATTTTTGCTCCAAGTTTTTATTGAAAGCTAACATATTTGATTCTTTATAGGCTAAAATTTTTGCTATATAATCCTTGACAAAATACAAAAAAACGTTTTCTACACATCGTTTCCTTAAAAACATTTACTATTCTTATAATTTAAATTGACGGAGTATTATTAGTCAATGAGATTTATCTATTTTGGTTTGCACAAGATTTCTTAAAGAAAGATATCATTCAACGGTGACGCGAAACTTTTATCTTTATGTTTTACTTCGCGGGTTCATAATGCCTATTATTGGTTAGAAATAATGGTACATTGTCATCGAAATCCACACTTTACATTTAGTTATTTATATTGGCCTTGAATTTTGTTTTTATGTTTGTTATAATACATGTCTTTCCCTTATTTGCACTGTTGACGTTTCACTGCAATGGAAGGCAAGACGGTGTTGTCCTTGTAACGTTTGTAAACTGTCACAACAGTCCCAGTCCAATGCCCAGTCCCATAAATAGTGTCTGTTGGTCATGCTTGCGTCTGCTCTTATCGCTTGTGTTGGACTCTACTGTCACTGTTGTTGCCATTGTTGTTGTCATCAATTTCTGCGTCTGCGTACCATCTGCTCTTGTTGTCATCGTCATCTTTTCGAGTGTACCATCTGGTCTTGACATAGCCAACAGTTGCTTGTCATCTTTAGTTGATGGTGCCAGTGAAATCAGCGACTAGCGACGACGGTTGTACTAATGGATGTGTTGACGGTAATGATGTCGACGGTGGCAATTTGGAGGTTCAACTTTGCGTAGACTGTGGTTTGGTTGGACCTGTAATAGTCACGGCAATACACGTTCTTTGATACCTTTTTGAACTGAAGCTTTATTAAAGTAACAGCTTTGGCTCGCTATCCAAGGCAACAAAAAAAAAAAAAAAAAAAAAAAAACAGCATGGAACCACTAGACAAATGTAACTGGACAGATGTTCACACAGCATTACGTCTGAAAACACTAACGGGAAATATGAATCTTCAGTTGACCATTTTCTCTCAACCATCAAAACCCGGCTCCAGCTCTAGCCCCACAACTATAGTTTCCCTCATCTACTCCTTGAATATCCGTTAGTTCAAGTTCAGCTCTATTTCTCGCTGTCGACGCCTCTGGGTTGGACAAAAATTTCTTGTTTGTCACGATTTTATGGTTGCAAACAAAATACGTGAAACACGAACCTTGATCCTTCTGTCTGTACCACCGAGGCCTCCTGCTTTAGCTTCACAGCGGTAAGTTCCTGCGTCCACCTCTTGAATATTCATCAGTTGGAGTTCTGCTCTATTTACTCGTATTGATGCATCAGGGTTGGGCAAAAATTGTCTGTTTGTTATAAGATTCGGATATGTCCAAGTTGTGATTGGCGTAGGATCGCCTGTCGCTTCACATACCAAAGTTATGTTGACACCTTCATTGACTGTTATTGTCCTGCAAGGAAACGGTTTTATGGCTGGTGCAGTGCAGTTGAAATCTGCATCATTAGAAGACTCTGTTTTTGGTGTGTGACATGTAAATGGCGATGCTTGTTCAGTTAGCCATTTTATCAGACAGTTACAGTGCCATGGGTTGCCATCAATGTCCAGTGTAACATTCTTAAGCACTGTTTGTAGCCCCCTATCCGTTAATGATTGAATGGAGTTCTTGCTTATTGTCAGGTTGGACAAACTAATTAATCCTCGGAAAGTTCCCGAGGACACCATCTTCAGGGCATTTCCGCTGAGGTCCAGCCATCGAAGTCTTGTCATTTCTGAAAAGGTTCCATCGGCAACTTTTGTGATCTGGCTGTTGATGATTCTAAGCCGTTTAACCATCTTCATGTTGGAGAAGTCGGACCTACTCAGCGTTTTCTGATTTATAGGAGTACAATTGCCACTTCTGTGATGTTTTCTGTATGAAAGGTTGATATGTCATTCATGGTGTTCATGATACACGCTATGGTGCTGTTGGCACAGCTGCACTGTGGGGGGCACTTCTGTGCCATCTCGCAGTTCTGGAGTGCCACGACAATGCGGATTATCACCTGTATGAGAACCAACCTGCTTCGAACGACTTCCATGATCTCCGTCTTCCACGTTAGAGGATAGCTGGCAGCATATTGAGACATTGCTGGCTGGGTGTAAATTTCTAAGTAAGTTTAATCCCGAAACTAATCCTTCCAAAATTGGATATCTACGTTGACTTGTCAAGGTGGCTAATTCTCCTGAGCGTGCGTAGAATATACGATATACCTGTAAGGGACCCATTTTCTCTGTGCCCACGTGATACTCTAGGGTAAAGCTTCGTTATCGGAAGGAAATGTCAATATATATTGTTTAATCCAAAGTTAGAATTGGAAAAAAATAATTTGTAAATTTAGGTTTGATCTTGTATCTTTTGTTTTGCCACATCTGTGAATGAACATGAGTGGGTGAAATCTACATGTGCACAGTTTCAGTTTAATAAACACTACGTAAATACTGTGACTATAATCACTGTTACTATAAGCTAGGAACCAATATGGTTCCTAGCTATAAGCAATTGGTCCTAAAATGTCATAGATAAGTGTGACACCATAGACTATAGCACGTGTTGTCAAATTGTTAACGCAACGTTTTTCTATAAGATTTTAATCAATAATATTCCACATTGCGTAACAACTAATTGAAAAACAGGCTACCGCAAATGTAAAGTATTGCGTAAAGCAATTTGTGTAATCCTGTAACCGTGACGTAATTTGAAAAAAGGACATAGATTAGCACAAAACGCTTATTGCAGTTGTATTAAAATTTTGAGTTATATGGGGGGTGACTCGGATTGTTTCAAAACCACTCATAATGCCCGTCATTATCTTTGTTGCCTAGTTTTGGCTACGGGTCTAATCCTCGAGTACACCCAACAAGCAGATGTGTAGATAGTTTGAAGGGCCCAACAGAGACGTTTCCATAAACAACTCCATACGCAAGCGCTCAGGTGTTTTTATTTCTCTGATAAAATGAAAATGAAAGCGCTCCGAGGAGCAAAACTTGGCGAAATTAACCAAAAAGATTAAGATACAGATGATGACGAAGATGACAAATATGACGACGATGGTGGAGAGGATGAACAAAAGAAGTAATAATAACATACACATGACGAACGTAGAAGTCCGAAATCAGTAAGAAAAAGGCTACAGTCTTGAGCGACACTTGGCGAAATTAACGGAAAAGACAACGACGGAGATGATGACGAAGATGATGACGATGATGACGAATATGATGATGGTGGTGGCGATGATGAACAACATCACAATATTCATATGACGAACTTAGATGTCATAAATCAATAAGAAATAGGCTACAGTCTAGTTCAATAGAAGATAAACCAACATCAATGCAGCAAGAGCGCTCAACAAAGGAACAGCGTTATCAGAAAATCTCAAATAACTCAAAAAGTAGACGTCCTACCGAAAAATGGAAAACATCTTCTGAAAGCCCCTTCAAAATTCAATCTAAACTGATGGTATCGCCTAATTCCGTAAATTTTTCGGAAAAAATGAAGTTTTGCGTTTTTTTAAGAAATTCAAAGTCAAATAACTCGAAAACGGTAAGTCTGAGAAAAAAACTGTTACAGCCATTTGAAAGCATATACTTCAAAGAATCCACATGCAAAAGTCACATATTTTTCTCTTCCCGTTTAAAATCGCACTCCAACACAACTGAAAATGGGTCAACATGCGCCAGATCCGCACAGTTTTGAGCGACACTTGGCTAAATTAACTGAAGAAAAGACGACGTCGGAGATGATGACGAAGATAACAAATATGATGATGGTGGTGGAGATGATGAACAACATCGTAACATTCATATGACGAACTTAGATGTCATAAATCAATAAGAAATAGCCTACAGTCTAGTTCAATAGAAGCTAAACCAACATCAATGCAGCAAGAGCGCTCAACAAAGGAACAGCGTTATCAGAAAATCTCAAATAACTCGAAAAGTAGACGTCCTAGAGAAAAATGGAAAACATCTTCTGAAAGCCCGTTCAAAGCTCTATCTAAGCTGATGGTATCGCTTAATTCTGTAAATTTTTCGAAAAAAAATTGCGTTTTTTTAAGAATTTCAAAGTCAAATAACTTGAAAACGGTAAGTCTGAGAAAAAAATTGTTAAAAAATTGATAAAGGTCATTTGAAAGAGTATATCTCAAAGAATCCACATGCAAAAAATCACGTCTTTTTCTCTTCCCGTTTAAAATCGCACTCCAGCACGACTGAAATTGGGTCAACATGTGCCAGATCCGCCATCTTGAAAGCAACTTCCGGTTTTTTGACTTTATATAATAGCATATCATAAGAAACTAATATCTGAAAAAAAAATCGAAGAAATTAGCCCTATAATGCGCCCTCTACAGGAGAAAACGATTTTAGGCCAAAATCGAGGTGCGCATGCGCGATCGCCTATATTTCCGCCATCTTAAATCGAAAGTTAACAATTTCCGGTATACTTGTAGCACACTTCCGGTCCATTTACTGTGCCGATTCTTGGCCTTGTACGTAAAAAGTTGTAGCCTCCAGAAGCCTCTAAATCTTAAAATTAAAACAAAATGGCCGCCACAGCCGCCATCTTGGATCCGATTATGACGAAAAACAATAGGCTTAAAAAAAACTTAGTGACAGAGCAACATACTTGGCGAAATTTATTTCGCCAAGTATGAGTGGCGTAGCGGCAGCAGCTCGCCGCCGGATGACTGAAGATTGGCGAACCCACCGCCGGTACCAGACTCCACAATGACAGTGAGCTTTGGCTGTACGTTAAACTTGAACGCGAACGCGTGAATAACCAGACGCCACGAGTTCACGGTGGTGTATGGGTTGAGTCATCCACTAGAATGGTTCAGCTACACAGTAAACGCGAACACAAACGTTTAATTGAATTACCGTAAGTCGAGCTGGTTCACGCTCGCATATGCGTTGTGTTCTATTTTTGTCTGGGCTACACGAAAGACCAGTTAAGTGGTTTACGAATTCCGGTTTCATTTCTGATTTCAGAATCAATTGAATAACGCATGATGGGCGGCGCTCCATAGAGGGCTGGGGGGCTATAGTCCCCCAGTTTTTTTTGGTGCTGCGTCGCCCGTGCATGTTATTCTGAAATGAGGGACCATTACCGACAACTCGCTGGTGGTGACTGCGTGAAACCGTGGTGGCAACCGTGGGTGGGGGGTGAAAACAGTCTAGGCCAAGTCTTAAAATTTTAAGTTGACATTTGTGATTATACCGAAAGTAAATTTGGGCAAAAATGCACAAAAAGCCAGAGTTTATATCACAAACGTATAAGGTTAATGCTGGGTTCATCAAGTGCAAGCCAGTAGTAGACAGTTATACATGTAAGCTATTACGTATCCGAGCACAGAATATGGAACAGTTATCTTGAATTCGCACGTTAAGAGGTAAAATGTCAAAAACAACTTCAAATTCGATTTCCAGATTAGACCCTGGCCCAGCAGTCTCAGAACATGCCAATTATATGACGTAATTTGATACGCGAAGAGCCTCGCCGTCATTTTAATCCCTTCGTGTTGTTAAATGCGCATGATAAACAAGATACATTGCTCATTGTAATATTATAACAAACTTTAACAGACTGTCGAAGATAAACGAAATACTTTTCCTGCTTCAACTTATTTTAATAAGTTAAAAAACCAAAAAATCTCAATAACACAAACTGTTTTTCTTTAAAAAACACCAATTACAAATTTTAAGAGTCACTAGACTCCTGTGGTCATTATACTATAAACTGAATATGCCAAAGTAGCCGAAATTAATGTCTGAGTGCCTAAATAAAAACAAATAGAATCATCTCATTCTTTGCAGTCATTCCAGTGCACTTTGCATGTTTCTATTGTCTGTGAGTGTGGTTACATAAATTCAAAGTTTTGCATGATCCTAGGAAGACCAAATTGACAGCAGCAATGCCCAGAACAAGTATTCGATGGTTTTGACCTTCAACATCCCAGCCATTTTTGTTGAAGTTGCAAAAGTCAAAATTTTTGAAACAGTAAAATGTTTTAGCAAAACCACTGTGCGGAGCTCCAACTTGAAATTACATAAGAATGGTTGGGCCTTTTCGGCGATTCGGATGACCCGGTGCAACCAGCTGAACGCTGTTGTCAAGGAAACGTTCGGGTCGTAAATTTCACGGGTTGGGATAGTTCTTTTCATTGTGATGCATGGTTCATAAATTGGCCAGCACCTGCGAATGAACGGGGCGATGCTGGATGCACCCAAGCTCTGTTTGGATGGCTAACGCAATTCCAATTTCAAGTCCTTGTATTCATTGTACATCGACCAAATAAACTGGACAATGTGTCGTATGATTAAACTGTTTAATAATCAGACGACATTCGAGTACAAAAGACGAGCCGGAAGAGTCCCGACCAAACACAGTCATACGAACAACATTAACAACACAAAAGCAATCGGCACAGTCTGAACAGATAATATGCCATTAGCAATCGTCAGAAATCGCACAAGGTCCAGACTTCAATTTTTTGCCGCCTGTCTCTATTCTTTTGTATTGCAACACAAGTATAAAGACCGTTTAAACAATATCATGCGTTAGATTGACAGCGCGAGCTCCATGTACAGTGTATCTCAGTACCACGCCCCCGTATTATGATATCTATTATTCTGAGATTAATCATAGACTGTTGTCTATAATCTATGGTTTTGTCAATGATATCAGTTACGTCAAAGTGTGAGCTCTGGGAACCAAGCTCAGGGTCAGCCTATAGGTGGCTCTGTATATCCGCTTGGACGCTAACTCGGTTACCAAGGTTCACACTGTAAGTCGGACGGTGCCTGTTGCATGACGCAGCAGATTTCATTCGCCTCTTGTGTGCTCAGACAGCATCGACCTACTTACTGATACACAGGTGTTTTCTATTAAGCACATCTGCTAGGTTTAACTTGTTCGACGCGCTGGAAATGGCTTCCGTTCAATACAACTTTTTGGGCCGATCTGGCGTGAAAGTGTCCAACCTGTGCCTCGGAACCATGACGTTTGGTGACAAGAATACGTGGCTTGTTCGACAAGCCGATGAGGCTGAATCGTTCAGTATCTTGGACCGGTATGTGGAGCTGGGTGGAAACTTCATAGATACAGCAAACATCTATTCCAATGGCCAATCCGAAGAATTTATTGGTAACTGGTTGACAAAGAGGGGAAAGCGAGATGATTTAGTTTTGGCTACCAAGGTGTGTGGCGTGATGGATCGAAGTGATGTCAACTGCATCGGTTTGAGCCGTAAACACATCACGTGGAGCGTCGATGAAAGTTTGCGCCGACTTCAGACTAATTACATTGACCTTTACCAGTGTCACTTGTGGGATCGGGGCACGCCTCTTGAAGAGCTTGTCCGTACATTTGATGATCTTGTTCGCATTGGAAAGGTCCGTTACCTGGGTGCAAGTAACTTCTGTGGATGGCAGCTTCAGAAACTGGTAGATACTTGCAATAAGATGGGACTTAATCCCTTTATCAGCCTGCAAAACCAATACAGTCTGTTGTGTCGAGAAGTGGAGCACGAATTGATCGATGTATGCCGTAATGAAGGTATTGGTTACTTACCATGGAGTCCTCTCAGAGGTGGCTGGCTTAGTGGAAAGTTCCATCGTGGAATGACTGAGCCAGCACCAGCTTCAAGAATTGAGCACCAATCAAAGCCAGGCGTGCTGACTGTAAATCCACCCTTTGAACAACAAGCAACAGAGAAGACATGGGATATTCTTGATGCCTTGGACAACATTGCCAAAGAATGTGGCAAGTCCGTGGCGCAAGTTTCCCTTCGTTGGCTTCTCCAGAGAGACACCGTGGATTCTGTTATTATTGGCGCTCGCAACCTTTCGCAGTTGGAGGACAACATGAGCGCCGGAAATGGTTGGGAGTTGTCAGAAGAACAGATGAAGGTTCTAAATGACGTATCCAATCCCGGAAAGCCTTATCCGTACAGCATGATTGACATGATGAATACCAGTATGGGGCGTGGCGGTAAAGCGTGATCATAGGGAATGATTCGGTTTGGTGATAATAAATAATGACAGCATGAAATAAACCGGCATGAAATTTTGCTTCAAGTACTTTTTCTGCAATTATGCATTGGTGTTATAAAACTGGCAGTAAAACAGCCTTCTTCAAAAGTATTTTTTGACCTAGACCAGGCTGACCATTACGAAATGATATTGTTCTCATATGGTTCTTTACTTTTAAGAGGCGTTTTGTAGGTTTGGAAAGGACTGACGGCTGGTTAATACTCGAGAACTGGCACTGGCTCAATACGCTGGCTTATCACTCCACAATCTTATTTACCGAGTATCTTAAAAAGCAACAACAAACTTACATTCCAAAACCAGAAACCGCTTTCCATCCGAGTAAAGAAGTGGCGGCCATTTTTCCAATGTAAGTCTGTGTCGTAACTCCAGGATAAGCTACTTTGAAGAAGCCATGTTTATTTCTGCTATTTTACTGCATCTACAATATCTTGTCAGAAATCTGATATTGTTTGGAAATGAATGCCTCCAGCTTTGTTTCAAGTAATCTAGAAAAATCGCTGTGAATCCTCGGCTAGATTTTTTTTGCTAAATGATTTTAATATACCCGTGTAAAGTGTAGTTAGGACTTTGTTATTGTAAATACCAACCGATTCTACAAATACTACATAAAACTGAACTTTTTGTGATGTTTTGCTACGCAAGTTACATTGAAATTTGCTTAAAATTATTGCCAATGAAAGCTCAACATATATGGGTTGTGCATAAGTATTTGAACAAATGTATAGGTAGTTTCTATGCAACTTGTTATGGATTGTCCATGCCTTATACAATGTTTCGCTTATTTTTTCTGGAGTTGTTTACACTGGTAAGACTTCCTTGCAGCGTTTTCTTGAAGAAAGTTTTGTAGTTTTGATACTTTTAAAAATATTCGGTTTCATTCGAGAACGTACCTTAGATTTATGTTACCAAACCGTATATAGTCGACATAGTTGGGTGTGCAAGTTTGAAGCTATTTTGGACTGGCAATTTATTTTGTCTGCATTGTTGCTTAGTAGTTAGTTGTAGTTGAAATAAACATGTTATAGAACTACAGATGTTGTTCTTTGCATTTTGAACTTCCCATAGCAAAGTGACACACACCTCAGTTGGCAGCCATGTGTGTCATATTTGCATTTTCATTACCAGTAGTTTAAAGCACGTAATTTCGTGCGGCCTTTTAACGAGCTTGGCGCTCAAAATTTCACCTGCATTTCACCCTGTTAGCTGGCTAAAATAAAGTCGAATTTGGCCCTTTAGCTCTTGTAATATCAGTCTATTCCAAAGCGTGATACGGATCAATTTCTGTCACAAACAAAAACGCAAATAGTCTTCCATCATGTAAGGAACTCGATTTTTGTTTGTCAGTAAGCAAAACGTAGTGAAACGGAGCTTGAATGTAGCGATTGTTAAACTCGGGAGGAACGATATTTATGTTTAGTCTCCCTCTCATATCATTACATCAGCAGAGAAATGGATATTGCGCAATTATGATAATTTATTGACAGAATATTCGCATGTAACTGGACAGTATTCATACCTGAATTCTCCATGAGAACAGATATAACGGGGCTATTCGGAAAATCTACAATAACTAGAGGGCGTGCGTGTACTAGTGGTGATAGATTAACAGCCTCGATTTCGCGAGCCCTTTAAATACATGGTGAAATGGCTTGCAACCGTGACAACTGAATCTGAGATTGCGTAAAAAGGGTGTTTCTATGAGAGGAAGTAAGCACGACCTCATACAAAGGTAAGGTTTGTGATTATTTTAACGATTATTCCATGATTATTCTACCGATGCCTGTTAACCGAGGCACTCGCCGATGTCGACTTCGCGGCCGTCAGTCGCCAGCCAGAGTCTGGTTAATCTTTGTATGTTGTGATATGTGATACGATACTTGACGTAGCAATCGGGATCTTTTCGTACATCAAAGCATTATTATTGTTTGGAATGATTTCTAAAAGTTTATCAGTGACAGTTACATCAATCAATGCTGAATGTTTATGCTGTCAACTCGATACAGGTTAATGAGTTAAGATTACAATCCAATCCCAATGGCAAAGGGTACGTGAGTGATAAATATCCATTGCATTAGACTATTTGTTTACTCCCTATCATATGTCTTCTGGAAATCTATTACACGTTGAAATGGAAATCTATCACGTCAGTTTTCACGTAACCTTTGGTTTTTAGGTTTGAAGGCTTGTACCGTGCAGAGGAGATATGCATCGCTTCTGTACCGTCCCTGAATGGACAAAAATTGTTTTTTAGCATTTGACTGCAGCTAACCAACAAGATCTTCCCATCCAGTGCAGATCTGTTGTCAAAGCCTACTTTCAATATTGGAGACAACGAACAAAGCCTTTGAAAAGGAACAGCTATTTTTAAAGTCATTTTGTTAAATTACTTATTCAGGTCCCGAGGGGGGATTGGCATGGGGGGTTGTAATATTTGGTACAACTGAATGTGTGGAAATAACAGGTAATACATGTTTGGGGAAAAGAGCATGGTGAGGTAATTCTTAACCTTCACGAAGTCCCTTCAAGTTGATTTCATGAAACTGTTTTGCTACTTGTATCAATTGTAAAACCACGAAAATATATTACATTTTCCGAATTCACAGTGACTGAATAGTCTTAACTCATGCCTTGAAATGTTGCAAGTCGTTATAAATTCAAATGACTGCCATTTTTGTGAAAATTGCATTTTTGATGGTGCCTTACGATTTGTAATTACTCTTAAACAACAGAAAGATTATCCATCATTTTTAAATGACCCAAGTCTTCATATCTTCTATTAGAAGAAAAACGGTTCCCTCAACCTTAGGCTAGAAGTATGCTTGACAGACCCATGAACCTGTAATCTGAGTTTAAAATTGCTGAAAGTATCAAAATTAAAAAGGCTTGAAAATGGGTAACAAAGGTTTGAAGTTGTCTCAAAAAACTTGTATATTTTACAGACAAGTGATGCGTTTAAAGAATTGTTATGGCTAGGGATAAAAAATAAAGACACAGTTTTATGCAATACTCATTATATACACCCTTGGTTTCTGAAAATAGTAATTATTTACTTTTATGTGAAACTGTAGACCAATCACCATATATTTTTGAAAAACAGGGATAACATTTTTGATCCAATCTGGAGTACTTAATTATTCATATTTCAATATTTGTTCCAGGTTCAGTGACATTTTAAGGCCACTTCAAGCTGTATCATAGACAAGCTTTGTTACTCCGTTCTCTTCCCACAGCACTTCCACACACCAGCAGTGCTGCATGGCACAATGTGCAAGTCAGTGGCCCTGGAGAAATGTGAATCGCAGTACTAAGTTACCATAAGACAATGTGCCAGTGGAGTGTCTGTGTATCCAGACGAACTATATCTGACTGCTACACAAATAAGCCTTGTTGGTGAGGATGCCCTTTCATAGGCAATGAGTCATGTGTGGACAATAGCTTATTTCCTTTCCTGGAAGAAACATGAGGGACTGAAGCTAAAGAAGACCTAGTCACACTCTGGTCTAGTTCAGAGTCTGATTTTGGGCTCAAAACGATTCAAGTGATATGCTGCTGTGTTTACCTTCAAGGGTCTAATTGTGGATGTTATTGAGGCTGAATGAGGTTACATGAAAGAAAGCCACGTGTTGAAACTGGACCTTTTTTACAAGCGCTTCTATAGGCCATTGAAACTAGAACCCAGTGAAATGAAAGCCAAAAGCTGAGTGACATTAAATTTTCCTTTCAGAAGAAAGGCTTTATACTATTGGTAAAAACTTTTCAATTTGGTACAGATTATGGGGAAATGACATTCAGTGACTGCATCGATTGTCTTATTGTATGTTTTCAATTGTAGCTAGCTGGATAAGAATCTGCTATGCACAAGATTCGAGAATAAACAATTATCAGTGTATTTAAAAACAAATGGCAAACTGAAAAAGCACAGAAAGAAACAACATTGCGAGGGAGTCCATAATCAGGCATATCAGGTGCTGAATTTCTGAATTACATTCAATTCTCTCAGGTTATTGCTGAAGGATTGCTTTTCACTTTGTCCAACGGTGAAATAGATGGTCAGGCGGTTGGTTTCAGTTGTTTTTTCTTGCCTGTAACAGAATAGAAATATTAGCAAATTGTAAAAGAAAAGACAAGACAAAACTACTTTGGTAAGGCAGAACATACTTGACATTTCATCTTCATGTTTATGTGTAGAAACTAATAACCTTTGTACCCAAGTCTTATTTAATATCTGAATTAAAATATGTGAAACAGGCTAAAAGTGATTTAACAATTTGTATTTTTCATGACACTTAAAATGTGCTTCTGATCTCAACAAGTAAAATTCATTCTAGGTGTCAATTTTTTCCAATACAATGTTACGACATTTACTGAATTAAAGTTTATTCATGTTAATTTGATAACTGAGCTGGTGGTCCTGGGGGTGGGGTCCACGATAAAATAAGGAAACTCATTCATCTAGAGAATTTTATTGGAAACAGCTTTGTACCAAGGCTATATGAATATCTGCTGCTAGCCTACCCGGCATCGGGTGAGTTTCCAAAAAGAAACACTTAGTTCCACTCAATAAAACTGTTATTCAGTGGGGTAACTGGTGTGGATAACATCACCGAACGATGTTGATAGAAACTGACTGCTAAAAACTTACCAAGTAATGTTGTGTAGTCTCCGAATGGAACTGCATAGTCATAGACATATTCATAGAGCACACACGGGGCTTCAGCATCCACACACTTTTTGTCAGTTAGTTGACCCTGTTGACCGCAATTGTCCACGAATATAGTAACCTTAGGTCTTTTGGGAATTTTTGGCCACCTGTCGAAGACTTGCACCAGGGATTTTAGCAGTAATAAGGCTTAGCGCGACGACGTATTTTGATAAAAATTCCATCTTTTACCAGTTGTTTACATGCAGACAGCCACGCATGCGCAATTCAATCACCACTAGTACAGCAGCGACACCGCGAGGAGAATTCTCCGAATAGCCCCACTGTTACCATGGTGATTTCCACTCGTCATGAGAGCTACCACAGCATAAGTGATACACCCTGTCTACGCTGGGTGTCCCATTCAGAAACGACAGACAAATAATTTTATGAAAGCGCTCCGAGGAGCAAAACTTGGCGAAATTAACCAAAAAGATGACGATAAAGATGATGACGAAGGTGACGAATATGACGACGATGGTGGCGAGGATGAACAAAAGAAGTAATAATAACATACACATGACGAACGTTGAAGTCCGAAATCAGTAAGAAAAAGGCTACAGTCTTGAGCGACACTTGGCGAAATTAACGGAAAAGACAAAGACGGAGATGATGACGAAGATGATGACGATGATGACGAATATGATGATGGTGGTGGCGATGATGAACAACATCACAATATTCATATGACGAACTTAGATGTCATAAATCAATAAGAAATAGGCTACAGTCTAGTTCAATAGATGATAAACCAACATCAATGCAGCAAGAGCGCTCAACAAAGGAACAGCGTTATCAGAAAATCTCAAATAACTCGAAAAGTAGACGTCCTAGCGAAAAATGGAAAACATCTTCTGAAAGCCCGTTCAAAATTCTATCTTAACTGATGGCATCGCCTAATTCCGTAAATTTTTCGAAAAAAATGAAATTTTGCGTTTTTTTAAAGAAATTCAAAGTCAAATAACTCGAAAACGGTAAGTCTGAGAAAGAAATTGTCACAGGCCATTTGAAAGAATATACTTCAAAGAATCCACATGCAAAAAACCACGTCTTTTTCTCTTCCCGTTTAAAATCGCACTCCAGCACGACTGAAAATAGGTCCGACCATGAGCCAGATCCGCCATCTTGAAAGCAACTTCCGGTTTTTTGGCTTTGTATAATAGCATGTCATAAGAAACCAATACCTGTAAAAATTCGAAGGAATTGGTCTTATAATGCGCCCTCTACAGGAGAAAACGTTTTTAGCCCAACATCGAGGTGCGCATGCGCGATCTTTAACCGGAAGTAAACAATTTCCGGTATACTTGTAGAAAACTTCCGGTCCATTTACTGTGCCGATTCTTAGTCTTTTACGTAAAAAATTGTAGCCTCCAGAAGTATTTGAACTTTTAAATGAAAACAAAATGGCCGCCACAGCCGCCATCTAGTTAGTTGTATTATTCATCATGGATCCTCCTATATAAATTTAAAGATAGAGTAATGAAACATGTCCACAGAGGCTGCTACACGATGTTGATGAAGGGAGCACGACAAAAGGAGCAGTCCTTGAGTAGAGAACTCAGGAAACAGAAAAGAAATGTGAATGCAAACAGAAGTTGAATCAGAGATTCTCCGGGTTTTCTGCAGCAAATCCACAGACATTGGGCAAGGTTTGATTCTCATTGACTACTGAGGTTCCTCACAGGACAAAAGACGGGAAATCATGTTTTGTGCAATACGGTGCATCGACTGTCACTAAAGCAACCCAGTCCTTGATTTCGTGTCAGTTCACAGATTCATAAGGGTGTGCGAAAAAGGAGAAAAAGCAAGAACTCGCACACTTGTAAGCAAAAATGCATTCCATTTATTGATTTTCCAAGCAGCATTTACAAGAGAACCATAAAAACACTTCTCTCAATGCAAAATGTGTATAAAGAATGGAATGAATGAATCCATTGAGTAGATTCAACTCTTGTCGCAAACATGCACTAAGCCTAACTTCAACGGAATGTTATTTTAGACGTATTGGGTTAACCAGGTACTCCTAGCAAAGCTTTAGCAAAATAAGAAAAGGCAAGTTTAATCACGCAAATGTAGGCCCGTGAAACGATAGGTGAAGCGGCCCTTTCGCGTCACCGCAAGGTCCCTGCACAATAAACAAAACGTCGATATCAGTTGTATTGAATAGGGGTCTGAATAGAACACCATTAGGTGCGGCTGTTATTCGCAGCTGCTTGAATTAAAAGGTGACTCTCGCGGTGACGAAGACAAAAGCAAACCAATACGCCTAACAGTTCGTCCCATTTGACAATTTATGAAACTAGTGGGCTCAGAGCGATGCTCTTACTATTCTATAGCACCCAAATTTACAAGTGTTACCATTCAAGATAGGCTTTAAGGGGATGTTTACAGTATGTCATAGGCAGATTTAGGGGGGGCCCAGGGGGCCCGGGCCCCCCCCCTTGGCTGCGGCAAAAATAAAACAGTAACGGAACTATGGCTAAGTATAGAATCTCCCGCGATATCCTAGGCGACCGGCAGCGGCGCTGTGCACTACGACTCCGTTTCCGTCGTCTGAACCACTGTGCAATTAAGAAAATTTACTTCATTTTTTAAAGAAAATGGAACCTGAGTGACGATGAAAAAACAGAAGCTGTTGGTAAGATGTGAATTTTAATCGAAGCCTTAGTGAATCACTCAGAAACTCGCAATATTCTCTTTGTCAAACCTTATCTTAAGACGGTTTCCAAAGCAATCCCTTCATTATTGCCAACACGAAAAATGGATTTGGTCTTTTGGGCATTTGAAGACTATTTCAAATACGACAAATTTATTAAGAATTGATGGCACAAAATATAAAACGTGTAATAAGCATTACAAAAAGAAGTAGGTTTCGCGCGCAAACGCTGTGGCCCATAAACAAGTAAGTCTTTTAGTATGAAATTTGTAGGCAAATGTGGGGGTGTAGTGGTAACGTACGCGCGCTCTGTCCGCCAGGTCGTGAGTTCGAGTATCTGATAATTGCATTTTTTGTTCCTGTTTGACACGTTCTCCGTGTTTTTTTTGCCTTTTTTTCTTGGATAATACTTCAGGAATCAAGGAAAATGCTTGATTTTTAGAGGTAAAAACAGAAAAGTTTCCTGGGCGGGAGGGGGGCAAACCCCCCTCCCGACCTCCCCCCATTCGGTGCTATGCGCATCTACATTCGTGGTTCAGTTTGCGCAAATGCTTCCAACCGAACAAAATGTTGGGCCCCCCCCTTGTGATATCCTAGATCCGCCACTGTATGTTATAACCTGTTTAAAACAGTTGAATTAAAACAATTGCATAAAATGTATATAAACATTAACATCACAACCCGGAAGAAAAATAACCAGTTATGCACTTCATCAAGAACCAACATAAAATCTCAAAATAATAACAGATCATTATAACAACGAGTGCAAACATAGCAAAGATCTATTCAGAGTGATAGTTGCCAGCAACAGATAACAATAACCTTCCTGGTTAAGGTTACGTAGAACCCAAGAAAAATGTCAAAATTTGGCCAAGTTTGGAACATCACATCTCAGAAATGGCTGATCCGATCCACATGAAACTTTCAGATAGCATGCTTTAGACACTGATCTCTATACCTTGCTAGTAATTGTTTTGAAATCTCCCACTCTTGCATGAGTTGCTATCAAAAAAGGACTTTCATGCTTTTCATGAAAAAATATTAAAACTTGCATCAACGAAGTAATAATTTTGAAAATTGTTTTTTTAGACTCCATTTACATCTAATGAAATCTGGCCATGTTATTGGTAACACTGTTTTGTTACTAATTTTATTTTTCGTAAATTTTACCACAAAGACCTGATAACATAAAGGATTTGTTAAAATGTCTAAAATCAAATTTTACTGTATTTCCGCTTTTTCAGAATATAAACCGGTAAATAAAACAACAAGAATGGATCAACTGAAATTTGAAATTTTCTGATGTAATAACTTCCTTTGTCAACAAAAACAGGATAAAATTTACAATTTTATAGATATTTAGGTTAAGGACACAGGCAAGTCAATAAGGTTCTACATAACCTCAAACAGATTATTTTACAATCTGTGTAATGATCTACTGTATGCCAATACAATGTTAGCCAGCTAACAACCATGTGTACGTTATTTCCAGAGAGCAATACACTGATGAAACTGACTGAGAACAATACCAGCTACGAATGAGTATATCACATCAGGGCTGATACAGCCTGAATAAAACATTCAAGTCTTGGGACCATGAAAAGCAAGTTTGTCAGGAGTAAACTCATTATAAATAGATATGAAGCGAGATTTATAAAGTTTCATCTTGACATTAAAAGGACCAAGGTGTCTAGAGACCTCAGGTAGTTCTGTGTGAACACATCTAATTTTTGCATGACCAGTGCCAAGAAGACATCAAACCTAAACATACTGCATACCAATATATGTGTCTCTGGCAAGTTCTTGGTTTATCACATAGGTGGCAGCAGGAGCTAATGGTGGGAAAATCTGGGGTGGATGCTCTTCATTTGTCTAGAACCATTAACTCCCTTTTATATACCACGGACTGTGCTTGCCTTCAAACCAGCCCAAATGAAAATTTTTGACATCACTGACTTCATTTGACTACAAGAGTTTTTGCCAGAGCCAGAGGGTTGACTTGAGCATGTCAAATACCCTTTAATTTCACAACACAGCACCATTTCTTTCAATTTCTTTGACCATGAAGAGCTTCCCAAGCAGCTATGAGTCTATCGGGAGTAAACTCACCCCAGACAGCTATCAAGCTAGATTCATCATGTCTTCTATTGACATTAGAAGGACCAAGGTGTCCAGAGACATCAATCCGTTCTGTGTGAAATGGGAAGATGCCTAATTTTTGCATAATCAATGCCAAGAAGACATCATCAAATCTAACTCTCTGCACGTACTGCAAAGCAACAGATACATCCGTGGCGAGTTCTTGGTTTAACACATAGGTGGCAGCAGGAGCTAATGGTGGGAATATCTGGGGTGGATACTCGTCATGTGACAAAAACCACTTACTCCCTTTAGTACGCGATGGACTGTGCTTGCCTTCGAACCAGCCCAAATAAAGTTTTTTGACTTCACTGACTTCATTCGACTGCAGAAGCTTTGCCAGAGGCATGGGGTTGACCAGCACATCATCATCAACAAAGACCAAGTATCTAGCATCACTGCAATTTTTAACTGCCCAATGGATGGCAAATTCCATCTTTGCACTAGTATTGTTGTAACTGTCAAAGAAATCTCCTTGGATGAAATCATGATACAAAGAGTTTTCATCACTGAGATCTTTTTGCTTTTGCTTGTCTTCTGACAATCCCAAAACAAAGATCCTTTTCACAACAGAAACTTTAACCACATCATCACGTCCCCATGTCTGCCTTATAGCCATTCTCGATTGTATAGCAGACGGGTGACTTTTTATGAGGTAAACCAAAAACACTTTCGGTTGACAGTGATTTCCAATTAAAGTTGTGCAACACAAGATTGGGTTTATAGGAGAAACATCAATCGACTGTCCGTGCTGCCTTTTGTGGACAATATCAGTTAAATTCACGTCTAAAGGATAGTGCTGGAAGACAGTATCAGGAGGTTCAAGAACACTGGTTCTGGTAAGCGAAACCCATGGTGCCTTCTTTACATCTTTGACTCTAATACCGTTATCCAAATGCATGGCATAAGTGATATTTATTTTATTTGGCTTCACTTTAAGTAGGCCTACTGTTCTATAAGCTAGCTGTTGCTGGTTAACTGGCCCGGACGTCTCGTCTTTTTCCACGGGACTCAGTTTCCGTGCATAAAATAAGTAAAGAATGTTTGTTGCAATGAAAATGAAAATGATTGATATCAAGATTTTTCTACTGCTGAGTACAAGAAGAGTCATGACCACTAAATTTTCGAGGACAGACCACCGCATTTTCTAGGGCTAGGTCTAGGAGTTCCGACTTCCCATCGTGCAAATTCGTATCCTTGTCTCGTGTGACAGTATCCAGTACAAGTCGGATCGCTTCAGACCGACAGTCATAGCGTAATGCCTCTGTTCCAAAGAGAGGATTGGAAAGATAAAAACTTGCAAGTCATCTCAGCCTTGGGAAAGTCGCGGCAACAACCATGATAAAGAACAGCGACTGTCGCATTGCCTCAAAATAGGTCAAATTTACCCTGTCCTCTTTAACAACTAATTTTGAGCAATATAAAATAAAGAGTTCTCCCATATTTAAAACGAGAATAAATTTCTTTAAAATATGAGTGGCACATGATAAAATGTGTATCGTTTAGTTGTGACCAATATTGAGTTATGATTTCTCTCATTTTCTTCATATTCTTTTTAATTTTGCTTATTCTCCGCGGCATTTGACCTAAATGTTTGCTTTTTTAGGTCAAGGACCACGAACGCTTCCTTCGCGGTCACTGATGATCACAGGCTGTTTTGCACCTGACGTGGCGTAGTTTGAATTACAATGGCAAGCACCGGATCTGACATTATCAGCGATGTTAAGGAATACTATGGGAAAGCTTTGAAGACCAAGGAAGATCTAAAGACTAATGCATGTATGACGGCATGCGGGCCGACACAACCACACATCCGACAAGTTATGGGACTTATCCACGATGAAGTCGTGAGCAAGTGCGTAAAACCCGGGGGTGCTCCGTTTCACTGGGTGTTAGGTCTGTGTACCACACCAATGTGTTGTTGAAGAGCAGTGCCGGATTTAGAGGAGGAGGAGGAGGAGGGGGGGGGATTGTGTCGTGGAGACGGTGTGGCTCAGTGGTTTGAGCTCCGGGCTCACATTTGGGAGACGCGGGTTCGAATCCTGGCTTTACCATCGAGCATTGCACAAAAGTGTCCCAACTGAGTGCTTCTATAAGTTCTATAACAGCATTTTGTCGTGGAGACGGTGTGGCTCAGTGGTTTGAGCTCCGGGCTCACATTTGGGAGACGCGGGTTCGAATCCTGGCTTTACTGGTAGACCATCGAGCATTGCACAAAAGTGTCCCAACTGAGTGCTTCTATAAGTTCTATAACAGTTGTTCCATTTATTTCGTGAAATATTTGCCATCACAGCAGTCAACACACATCAAACACTCTTAAATTACGACAGGAAATAAAGAGACGGAAGTTGGAATAGTTTGGCAAAAATCGGGCTAGGTCGGTGAAACGCGCCTCCAGTGTATGGAATCTTTACATTTTATCTCCGTTTTCGGGAGGAATTGAGTTAAAGAATGAATGGAGAGAAATTGAAGAGATTTCGAGAATGGAGTATGGCATGAGCTTTTTTGGTCGACGATCCTCATATTTTGTTTAGCGACTTGAGATTTTTGCCAGGTGCAACTTGGCGTCAAACTAAGTCAATGTATAAGGTAAATTCGTGGTGCTTTCTGTTCCATGAACAGACATTTGTGATAGCTCCTGCTAAAACCTATATGATTGTCACAGTTTTTTCTTTTTCATTCGTAGCTGAAAGGGAGCATGAACTCGCCTATGTTCAATCCATGAAGCTACATGAGTTCAGAAGCTTTGGTGATCATGGAACAATGAATTGCATAAAAATTGTATTGTGACATTTTTTGTTCTAGGTACTATGGTTGTGGAATTATTGTTCCTGAATGTCTGGAAGGAGCAAACATTCTTGATCTGGGTAGTGGAAGCGGGCGGGACTGTTATGTTCTGAGCAAGCTGGTTGGTGAAAATGGTCATGTGACTGGGGTGGACATGACTGATGAACAGGTTTGTTGGTGAACATGATATGAAAACCGCTGAGTCATTCTGTCTCAAGTTGAGCGTTACTTTGCATTTGATGTGTGAAAAAATGACTTGATTTATACCTTTTCAAGGTGAGCACATATTTAAAGTCCGTGCTGCAAATCACAGGGTACTTAACCTCATGACTGTTTTTTTAACATCTACACAATATAAATCAAGTTGCAATAGATTAACATTTTCTTAAGCTGTATTTTGTTGGAAGATTTGACAAAATAAAATTTCACATGTCTGACATAGCTGTGTGCCAAATGGATCAAAAATTAAGGTACCGGCCATCAGGTGGTTGACTTTTGTAATTGAATTTTAAAAGAGGCTCAAGCAACACCTGGCCAAAACACAATCCATTACTTGCACACTTTGGTGGCGCTGCAAAAATTAATGTTGTGCTTTGTTGTTTGGGACATAATACCTCATTTTAACATCAATTTTTACAATGCAGATGCGAAAGCGCTATTGTTCCAAACTTGCCAAATCATTTGTAATTTGGACACAACATCAAGTTTTCAAATTTCAAGCACAATGTCAAATTCATGCAAGTAGTATATGGCCAGGTGGCATAACCTGCTTTGGATGGGATAGACGTAGACTGGTTTATTGCAGTGCTATTTATAACTCACTGTGCCCAAGTTGGATGGTTTTAGGAAAAGAACCCACATCGTGTGCCCCTTAGTATACAAGCAATGCATGATGACAAGTCTAAGGCATCACAAAATGGGTTCAACTTCAGTATCCAAAACTGGCACTTTAGTGAAACCCTAAAAACATACTGTGGGCCAACCCCCTAATATCCCATCCACATGCAGACTTACCCTAAAACTTGCGCTAGTGCAACTTGTCCCACATTAAGCGAAGCGTACACACAGATATCTGATAACTGGGGTAAGGCAGACCTTGTTGCTCTCTGCATGACAATGGACAGCTGATGTGCATGTGGTGCATAAAAGAAGACCTGTCTGTATGTAACTGCAGCACACAATCACTTCCGCCTCGCCTCAGTTTTGCAGCCACACAGCGATTAGAAGTGGTGCAAGTTGTTACTCTTGAACAAGTTACCCTACCTTGACAAGGTGGAGTAAGTTGTCACAAGTATGGGAAGTTGAACTAGTTTAAGTAGCGTCCAGACAGCTCCAAAACCTAGTGACAACTAGGAGTAACTTGTTTTTATTGTTCTATGGTAAGTTTGTGTGTGGACAGCACTTAAATCTGCCTAAGATGTATCTTTCAATTATTATTCACAGCTTGATGTGGCAAATAGACACAGTGATTATCACCGGGAAACTTTTGGCTACAGTAAGTCTAACGTGCGCTTCATCAAGGGTTACATAGAAAAACTGGACGAATGTGGGTTGGACGACAGCAGCTTTGATATCATTGTGTGAGTTGAAACATCAAATTCTTTGTTCACATTTCATTCGCCCAACTGTGTCAAAAGTCTAGATGCACCATAGTAGAGCTTTGAATTCATCCACTTTATGTAAAAACTTCAATAAAAAACCTCAAACAATTTTTACCTTAACTTGTTGGGAGCTGATTGGTCACTTTGATGAGAATAAATCCTGTGACGCTGTCATTTTGGGGTGGAGGGACGAAAGTTGTGATATCTGGTATCCATCTTTGAGTAACTGTAGAGCTTCATCTCACGGCATTCTCCCTTGAAGGAGCCTATTGCCTTGCTATACGAGCTTCCACTGTTGCTCAGGTACTGACAAACTGTAATTTTAAAGTCCTGACACCCTGTAGTTTTGGAACGACATTTTTAATGAGGGCAAGCCCTTCAGCACTCAACGACGCTTTCTATGAAGGCACCCTTATCCATTCACTCTATGTACACAGTCAAGTCAAGACAAGATCAACCCTTATCCATTCACTCTATGTACACAGTCAAGTCAAGACAAGATCATAGGAACCCTTATCCATTCACTCTATGTACACAGTCAAGTCAATACAAGATCATAGGAACCCTTATCCATTCACTCTATGTACACAGTCAAGTCAAGACAAGATCATATCAACCCTTATCCATTCACTCTATGTACACAGTCAAGTCAAGACAAGATCAACCCTTATCCATTCACTCTATGTACACAGTCAAGTCAAGACAAGATCAACCCTTATCCATTCACTCTATGTACACAGTCAAGTCAAGACAAGATCATAGGAACTGTTATCCATTCACTCTATGTACACAGTCAAGTCAAGACAAGATCATAGGAACCCTTATCCATTCACTATATGTACACAGTCAAGTCAAGACAAGATCATAGGAACCCTTATCCATTCACTCTATGTACACAGTCAAGTCAAGACAAGATCAACCCTTATCCATCATAGAAGGCGATATTTTTTCAAATGAGACAATATGATTTAGTCTCAAAGTGTGCGGAACTGTTCTGCACTTTTTTAATATCCACTTAGGGCCATAAAAAATGGTATGTAACAAATCTATACCTTACCCTAAACATGTTTACAATGTTACATTTTTATTTACTCAATTAGCATTTTCTTAATTAGAAGTTCAATTTTTGCCTTGCGGAATATTCTGCACCCTTGCGGAACATTCCGCATTGAGTGCGCAATATTCTGCAGATTTTGCGGAATGTTACGCAGATTTTGCGGAATATTACGCAGATTTTGTGGAATATTACGCAGATTTTGCGGAATATTACGCAGATTTTGCGGAATATTACGCAGATTTTGCGGAATATTACGCACTGCGCAAGTTTTGTGGAATACTGTGACTTGAGAAATATTATGTATATTTTGTGGAATAATAATCGAAATAATAATTTATTTTTAAAAATAAATGTGAAAGTTCCTGAAGGGTTCCACAAACAGAAAAGTTTAGCACAGGACTAAAATTTTTAATTTTCTCCCGGCCCAATAAACATGAATTACATTCCATTCTCAATAGTACTTGAGAGTATAATGTGCCCACTCTCAATACTATATTAATCAATGTGACGGTTGCAGAAGGGTTCCACATGCGGAACGGTTCCGCAAACAGAATGGTTTTTTGGCAAACACAATTTTTTAAATTCTCATGACCAATAAAGTTAAAATGCATTCCATAATCAATACCACTTGAAAGTATCAATGTGACAATCCTAACAGTAATTAGTTGATCAATGTGACAGTTGCGGAACCGTTCCGCATGCGGAACCGTTCCGCAGACAATACTTTTGTGATCCTCATAAGTTTTAAAAAAGTTTTCTTGCACATTTCAGTTCAAATATACTCTATTCTCAATAGCATATGGAAATATCAATGTGTCAACATGAACAATGATTGATCAGTGGGGAACTTGCCGAATGGTTTGTGATGCAGAAATCTACCTCTAGCAGACTCGCGAAAAATTGACATCTTGTCTATGCCATTTTACCGCTTTTGGCAGAACCTTAACACAAGCCATGAAATATTGAAATCTTAACGTACAACAAGAATTAAACATAAAAGTATCAGAATTTCTACCCCAACAATAGTTAATTAATAAAAGAGACAGTTGTGGAACCGTTCCGCATGCGGAACCGTTCTCCATGGGGAGCGATTTCCCAAACAAAATGGTTTTATGGGGTATTTCTTTTCATCAATCATCTTAAAATGCATTCATTTTTCAATGCCACTTAAAACTTTCGATGTGACAATCCTAACAGTAATTAGTTGATCAATGTGATAGTTGTGGAACCGTTCCGCATGCGGAACCATTCCGCAAACAAAACTTTTGTGACCCTCACAATTTTTAAAAAATTTTCTTGCACATTTCAGTTGAAGTATATTCTATTCTCAATAGCATATCAAAATATCAATGTGTCAACATGAACAATGATTAATCAGTGTGGAACTTGCTCAATGGTTTGTGATGAAGAAACCTACCTCAAGCAGACTCGGGGAAAAATTGACATCTTCTCTATGCCATTTTACCGCTTTTGGTAGAACCTTAACTAAAGCCATGAAATATTCGAATCTTAACATACAAAAAGCATTAAACATAAAAGTATCAGAATTTCTACACTAACAATAATTAATTAATAAAAGTGACAGTTGCGGAACCATTCCGCATGCGGAACCGTTCCGCAAACAATACTTTTGTAATCCTCACAAGTTTTAAAAAATTTTTCTTGCACATTTCAGTTGAAATATACTCTATTCTCAATAGCATATGGAAATATCAATGAGTCAACATGAACAATGATTTATGAGGGGGAACTTGCTGAATGGTTTGTGATGCAGAAACCTACCTCAAGAAGACTCTAGAAAAATTGACATCGTGTATATGCCATTTTACCTCTTTTGACAGAACCCACAAGTCATGAAATATTCAAATCTCAACGTACAACAAGCATTACACATAAAAGTATCAGAATTTGTACCCTAACAATAATTAATTAATAAATGTGACAGTTGCGGAACCGTTCCGCATGCGGAACCGTTCCGCAAACAATACTTTTGTGATCCTCACAGGTTTTAAAAAAATTTTCTTGTGCATTTCAGTTGAAATATACTCTATTCTTAATAGCATATGGAAATATCAATGAGTCAACATGAGAAATGATTAATAAGTGGGGAACTTGCTGAATGGTTTGTGATGCAGAAACCTACCTCAAGCAGACTCGGGGAAAAATCGACATATTGTCTATGACATTTTACCGCTTTTGGTAGAACCTTAACACAAGCCACGAAATATTCGAATTTTAATGTGGAACAAGCATTAAACATAAAAGTATCAGAATTTCTACCCTAACAATAATTAATTAATAAAAGTGACAATTGCGGAACTTCCGCATGCGGAAAAGTTCCGCATGGGGAGCGATTTCTGAAACCAAATGGTTTTGCGTGGTATTTGATTTCACCAGTCAACTTAAAATGCATTCTATTATCAATGCCAGTATTGGTGTGAAAATCCTAACAGTAATTAGTTGATCAATGTGACAGTTGCGGAATCGTTCCGCATGCGGAATGGTTCCGCAAACAATAGTTTTGTGATCCTCAAAAGTTTTTAAAAAAATTTCTGGTAGATTCCAGTTGAAATATACTCTACTCTCAATAGCATATGGAAATATCAATGTGTCAACATGAACAATGATTGATCAGTGGCGAACTTGCTGAATGGTTTGTGATGCAGAAACCTACCTAAAGCAGACTCGCGAAAAATTGACATCTTGTCTATGCCATTTTACCGCTTTTGGCAGAACCTTAACACAAGCCATGAAATATTCAAATCTTAACGTACAACAAGCATTAAACACAAAAGTATCAGAATTTCTACCCTAACAATAATTAATTAATATAAGTGACAGTTGCGGAACATTTCTGCATGCGGAACCGTTCCGCAAACTATAGTTTTGTGGAGCTCACAATTTTTTAAACTTCTTACACATTAAGGTTGAAATATATTCTATTCTCAATAACACGTGAAAATATCAATGTGTCATCATGAGCAATAATTAATCAGTGAGGAACTTGTTGAATGGTTTTTGATGCA
>NMRA01000051.1:1113581-1143527 GCA_002633005.1 Phoronis australis
TGGTAATTTCTCTTCCTTTCATTTCTCGATGCTGAATGTTCCAGCTTATAAGAATACTAGGACTGTATTATGGTGCTATTAGCAGTTTGTCAAGGCTCACACAATCGTGATTAATTGCAGTTCGAACTGTGTCATCAACCTGTCACCTGACAAACCGGCTGTGTTACGTGAAGCCTTCAGACTGTTGAAGACAGGAGGCGAGCTGTACTTCAGTGACGTGTACGCGGACCGGGATTTACCAGATGATGTTCGCAAACACAAAGTCTTGTGGGGTAAGAATGATGGGTGCTCATAGATTTTCTTAGAATTGAGTACTGCAAAACTCGGGAATTCTAATCTCTCAGATAAATTTCATTGTTTGTTTAAACTCCTGTTTCCTCTTTGAGATTTTATTTGTCCCATCAGTCATCTGCTTTTCATTTTGTTGCAGGTGAGTGCATTGCAGGCGCCCTCTGGTGGAAGGATCTCATCCGACTGGCAGGAGAGATTGGATTCAGCCGTCCCAGAATTGTAGAGGCCAATGAAACTGTTATCGAAGACCCTGCCTTGAAGCAGGTCATAGGTAATGAAATAGGTGGAGTTTTACTGAATTGTGCCATTGAGACTGTGTAATGCAGAGGGTGGAGTCAAAAATGACACTTAAGTGGTCTCCTTTCCCTTTAAAACAGAAGAGCTTGCATTGCTAATGACCAATGGGGTAATCCTTTATCTATTTATCTTGCCATACGACAGACAAGTCAACTTTCGCAGCAAGAACAGTTTAGCTAATTATTTGCATGGTTTCAAGAACAATTTGGTTAAGTTTACATTATTTACAGAGTGATAACTGCCCTTTGAAAAATGGAAATTTTGGGAATTATTTTTGTGCGAAACAAGGGAAGAATTTGATTCCTCCAGCTCATTCAGATTGTTGAGACTGCAGATTGGCAATACACTAAAAACCCAAAATGTTTTCCCACAGAGCTTTCATCAAACTACCGTACGAATTTGATCATGTTTTGTTCCAGGTGATGCCAAGTTTGCGTCTGTAACCTACCGCCTGTTTAAATTACCTGCAAACAAGGAGAGCGCCTCTGAGGTGATGTACGATGGGTCAGTGACTGGTTGTGCCAATGAGTTTAAGCTGGACTATAATCACAAGTTCAAGGTAGTCTGTGATGTAGCACTTATGTATTTTGTGACCATGTGTGTAGTTAATCAAGAAATGTCATGTTTTAATGTTAAAACGATATTCGTATTTTCCTGTGATTTTTGGTGTTCCTGCAGTAATTTGTAATTGTTTGCATTCATGTCATTATGTTCAGGGATCTAAGAATCAGTAACCATCCATCATGAGAAATTCTGAAACCAGAATTTTCCTTGCTCAAAGTCAAGAATTTTAAAACTTTAAAGCTGCGTTTCGCCCCTGAATTGCTTCCTGAAGTGCTTTGGGATTTATAAACATTTCCACAGGCAATGTGTTCATGTGCCATGTTTGAGACTGCAATTTTATGATTGAGGCGCTGATGGTTTTGATCTTCTTGTTAGTAACACAAATAGAACTGTATCATTGTAAGGGGATATTATGAGACCAATGTTATGAGAGTAAAAAGCCTTCTAAAAGTTCGATTTTTGTTTTTTAGCCAGCTGAGCGAGTCGAAATACTGCTTTAAGTGTAAGATAACTCTTTCTCACTGCTACACTGAGTAGTACTGAGAAAGGACGAGTCTGAATTCTCATTGGTTTTTGTTGCAACCTGCCATAAAAGTGGAGTTTTTATTGGTTGTCATATCATAGGAACTTTCAGTCATCACGATTGCTTGGATGTTGCGAAATGCCTAAATGACTTGCTGCAACAACAGCATTCTAAATGGATGTGTTCCACACAAGTTTGCGTTTTGCGATTCATTTTGAGACAAAAAGATGTCAAGTAAAAGACCAGAACAATTCATAGTAATTTTCTGGCTCCTTCTCAGACCATTTTTGTAACAGTTTTCCAAGCCCGCACACAATGAGGCCTGCATGTCTTGAATCATTCGTTTACATCTCTTTGATAGTGCCATCTCCAGGTGTGGCACTGTGACTGAAAGAGGGTTCGAAACTCGGTCCTTTCCACTGTACTTTGTACTTTGTCAATAGATTATTGGAGGAACTGTGATTGCCAACAGGTCAAAATGTCAATGCTGATCTAAGATGTGGTAGAGCAGTTACTGCATTAGCAATGGCTTCAATTATATTATTTCTTTGAAGGGTGGTAGATAATTGGCCTCCGTAATGCTGAACAAGATTGGCTGGAACACTTAGCAATAGATCATGTTAATATTTGCACTTGAAATGCTGTCCTCTAAAATATTCCTTAAAAGGGAGGTGTTCATGGTTACAATTAGATTGCAATGCATTTGAATCTCTTGTTATCGTATAAATCTCATATGTAGAGTTTAACTTTCCTTTAAGTTACTTCTGTGTTGTATGACGGTCAACTACTGTGCTTCCAGGCTGAAAACATTGCCGTGGCGGATGGTGAAGTTGCAACAATCTTAAAGAGCTCGCGCTTCTCTGAATGTTTTGAAGTGCGACCAACCAAAGCAGGGACACCTTGTTCCCAGACTGAGGCAAGTATTCCAGTCAGTTTGTGGTTAAAGGACAGGTTTATTGTTAGATTTTCTCTGCCCAGGGCCCGTGGTCTAATCTTTGTACTCGAATTCGAAATTACTTTCTACTTTTTCCATTCTGATTTTGTGCGAACTCTAGTATAAAATTGTTTTGTGCATGGTTTATGTGGATGCCTGTCTAATCCAAGTTTGCTTTTGATGACTTACGCATTAACTGCTTAAAGTTCTAGTCTAAAATTAATGGTTTTAACTCAATACACATGTTCATAGCTTGAATCTAGGATCATCAAGTGCAAACTTAGAGAGGAAACTCATCTTTGTAAATGTACTTAAGCACAGAATAATACACTTATCTTGAGTTCATTTTAAAATATGGAAAATGGCAAATACCATTTTGAGTTCAATTTTGAGTTCGAAGATTAAACCTGAGCTCTGGGCTTTGACAGAGGACAGTACATATTTTTCAAGAAGGTTATTCATTTTTCAAGCTAGATATTCAAGTCTCAGTGTTTGCTCTAAAACCACTTTAAACATGTCTACCAACAAAAGAAAGTTGGGGATTTCATCTACAATGCTGCTGTCGTTTTCAATGTATTCTGGCATGTTTGTCGACTCATAAGCATCCAGTGACATCTCCAAAAATGATGAGACATGGGCTGCATTCCGCAGACGCAAGAATTTAGCCAGTAGCTAATGTGATTACATGTTTCGTCTATGATGCATAACAATATATTGCATAATCTTGCGTTCTCGTGATATTCATGGAACTATGGAATGCTGGTCTGGCGTTTTAGGTGGGGAGAATTACTTCAACCTGATCGGAGAGCGTGTGCCTCGAGAATTGAGTGCGCCTTTACTTAAATTATGGTGAGCTCAAGTGACAAGTGCTCCTTTCCGTCACATTGTTTGCAAGTCACCAAGTTTTCTGTGATATCACCGGATGTTTACACATTGTATTTGAAAAAAATTCTTATCCTCGAAAGAAATAGCAATGGTCAGTGCTCATTACTGTTAAAGGTGAGGCAAAATCATCAAGTTGTCTGCTCTTTATGTTTTCTCCAGCTTCTTGTGTTACAGGACCATTTCCAAGAGTTATTTCGTTTTTATTTCAGGACATAGTTGATCCTTTTGAATTGATACAGAAGTCCGCTTCTGCATCATCGGCAGGCTCATGTTGTGGACCTAAAGGCTGCTGCTAAAGTGTACAAGTTGGGAGATGGGTTTACATTATGCAATAGTTGGTGCTTTATTCAAGGGTCATATGTAGGCAGACATTACTTAATATGCCCAGATCAATATTTTTTGTTCGTATGTCGACAAGTTTGCTGAATCGTTCAACTGGCTAGGGGACATGCATTTTTGGCATCATAAATCTGCAACTAATTTAAGTTCTCTGGATCTAAAGAATTGAAAATAATTTCAAGAAGCTCAATTTTTCATGTTGACTTAGCATACTGTGGTAAAACCACCGAGAACTACGGAACAGTTTCAAATATTTTGTTGGATGGGCAGTGGACAGTTGTCTACAGGGCGCCTGATGTGCGATCTGCTTCCCTGGGGACCTGTCCATCCCTCTCTGACCTTTAGACATATGGCTGCTGCTGCTGGTCAGACTAATTACTAGTTACCTGTAATGTAATTACAGATTTTCAATGTTGTACACTTCCATATTTTGCAGGAGTCTAACAATTTCATCAACAATTAGTCACATTTTCCACTGGTTTGGGAAGAATTGAAGGTTGGATATTTTTCCTGTAAAGCATAGTGAGTTTTGCAATCATATGTGTTGAAATCTGTGAACAGTTCCTCAGCTTTAAGTAGTTATTTGTTAATGTAATTAACTGGAAATCATCTGAAATAAAAGTTAAATTTGTAAAATCATTTACTTGAAATTTCATCATCGCCCATTCCCTATTGTCTCTTTATTCTTTTTTATAATAAAATGTTCAAAAACATATGCACAACTATTTCCATAAATAAAAAGTACTATAAATTTTGCTTTCACTTACATGTAAACCCATTATTAAACATTTCCAAAGATTTTGAAAAAATCTAGTCTCTTCAGAAACAATCCATATGATTGTGGAAGAGTAAGTACAGATTGATAAATAAAATTTTCGAAATACAAAATTAATGAACTGATATCTAAATACATTTAAAAATGACCAATGACACAAAAGAGGAAAATTTCTTTGGTGATTTATCATTCCACAAATTAATAGGCTTGTGTGGTGGAAATATTTTTTGTGTTGCAAAATTTTAATGAAATATTTATTAAACGTTTTTGCATGTATAAAGTTAAAATAATAAAAAGAGACAAAAAAGAGGAAACTGGAAATTGACACCAAAAAATGAGGAAATCCTCTGATACCCTGACAGAAAAGTTATCTATTGGAAGGGGTAGATCACCTGGAACAGCGTGGTCGACATTAAAGGCGAAGGCAACCTTTTTTCATGTCATTTTGAGCTAAAATAATGTTGGTTGGTTATCCTAGACATATTTTCCACTTAATTACAGCTTTTCGTAATTTTGTTAATTACTCGTCCGCTACTAAGGAAGTGACGTTTTAGGAAGAAAGCATTTCGCACCAATTTCTTTTCATATAGTCTGACTGTGAGAGCTGCCGAGTCAGTCATTGTTCTACCTCGGTTGTGTTAAGTTCCGTCGTCGTTTGCTTTCATTTACTAGTCCGTCAACATGCCAAACTGTTGCTACGTACCGGGATGTACTAATTATCGTCTCACGCGCGCTTTGGGAGTACCTTTGCATCGCTTTCCGATGGATGACACACTTCGTCGTACTTGGCTCGTTCGTGTGAAGAACGCAGCGTTACCCGTCCACGCAACGTACAAAGCAGTCGAGAATTACGGTGTGTGTGGCAAACACTTTCTGCCGTCCGATTACGAAAGGGATTTGTACGCTGAACTGATGAAGGTCCCTGCAAAACAACGCCTGAAGAAGGATGCCATTCCGCCTGTGTTGATTCCCGGCAGTGCCCCGTCGCCACCCCCGAGAAGTGCGTTTTTGAAGCGAGAAGCCTTGCGAGCTGTGGCCAGTACAGTGACTGGAGCCAGTGGAGGCACTTCATCTACTGTCACCCGTGCCTCCGAACGTACCCCAGAGCGTGCCATTCCTGGAACCAGTAGTGATTCGCCCTGTGCTGTTTTCTCCAGCCCAGAGCCTCTAAGCAGCCCTGCAGCGATATTGAGTAGTGGGAGTGATTACAGGCCCAGTTCGACACCCAGTGAAGAGGACAGTTCGTCGTCCAGTGAACAGATCGGTGAGCCAAACTTTGATAAGTTTATTGTGGACTTGTCTAAAGTGTTGGAGCTATTTAGAAGGTGCCAGGTGTGTGGCGAGGGAGTCACATGACCTGATGTAAGCACTTTGGGTGCTCAGGTCACCATCCAGTGGGAGTGTGTCGCGGGACACTCTGGCAAGTGGGACAGTTGTTCCTCTGTCCGTGGTATGCCGGAGGTCCACTTAACCATGTCCAGTAGTGGCTTGGCCTCGTCGAACTCTGAACAGCACAAGCATTCCATTGAGGTAGGCATAACAATGCACACAGTGCATTTGCACCAAGAAGTGTCACCACGTCTGTCCTCAGTAGCCGCCTCGTTTCTCTCAACAACTGCCTGTGCCTGTGCGTACTCTGCCTCGTTATACTCGGGCTCAAACATGTACCCACCCACTAAATGTCCGTGAAAAAATTCCTCGTCACCACTGCTGAGTGAACAAGGTCTCCGTCACTCACATTACTGTCACTGTGATACGGGTCACCGAGTCCAGCCATTTTCAGCTTACAACACACTAAACAATCCCTAAATACAACGTAGTTGAGTTCTCTACTAACCTATGTTGCCACAGAATACTCGCCGATGGAAAGTGGTGGCGACAATTGTTGAAAAACAGCACAAAACAAAAGTAGAACAGAACAGATTCGCACGGTAAACTCAACGCAAAACCAAGTGGCGGGAAACGCTTGCCTCCTAAAACGTCACTTCCGGAATAGCGGACGAGTAACTAATAAAATTACGAAAAGCTGTAATTAAGTGGAAAATATGTCTAGGATAACCAACCAACCTTATTTTAGCTCAAAATGACATGAAAAAAGGTTGCCTTCGCCTTTAACAGCCTCATTTGTTAAAATCTGAATGAAGGTACTACAGAAAACTAACAAAGTGAACTTCACATTTTGTTTTATTGGGACACAGTGCATAATTGAGTGAAAGTCAGAATGATATATTGCAACACTGTGTTGTCCACACAGTCTTCAGTTCCTTCACAAGCCAGTGCTACTCATATACGCTGGCTTTTCTCGTAGTTTTCCCGGAGCAGTGGATTTCAATGAAGTTTAGAATGTTTCACCTTCACAGGTGCTTCAAAACATGCCCGGATTTTAACATATTCATCCTTTGTTCTATTCTTGTGTCCTTCACAAGAATTCACAATACCAAACAAATCAGTCATTAAAAAAGACCACTTCCAAGAGGACTCGTTCATCTGTCTCTACTTCTACCAAAGACAACCCTCGAAGGCTACTCTTGTTTCCGAATGGCATACAAATAAAAGCTATAATGTCAGAAAGTTAACTTTCAACATCTTCTCAAATCATGACATTAACTTTACGGCAGAGGTGCTGTTGATGAAATGGCGTGTGTAACAAAATATTTAACTGGAACATGTATGTATTTCCACATATACTGCCAACATCTTTCATCACCCGACTTTCCGAGTCCGTTAGCGCGCCGTATTGCATCTTGGACCACTTGGGCCTTGCAAAAACCACAAGTAATGTGTTCCAGGGGGTCACTACTTTCTCAGCTGTCCGTAAATGCTATTTTCAGACAGGTTACATGTCCACCTTTAATTTGGGTGACCAGTTGCAATACATTCATTGTACCATCATATTTAGATGTTGCCTGTAAAGAGAAAAACATTATTTTTCACATTAATTAAAAATATATAGTAACACTTCCTAAACTGTTGGTGGGATAGAACGGAAATTTTAATATCACATTCAAGCATATTTTTGCTTTCAACTTTTATAAACTTGAAAAGAACCAAGAAGTCAAAAGCTTTTCACAGGTTCAAAACACACTTAAAACAGTGACAAAGCATGTTTGTGCTTCATGTTTCTTAACTGTTTATTTGATGAGACCACACAAGTACAATTGTACACACAATGTGTTAAGGGAAAACAACATGTAGAGCCAGATAACAATCTATAAATATTCAATAACTAGAAACAGGCTGTAATGAAATTGAACATTAATGGAAACTAGAATATTTTCAATGTATACACCAAAAATATGATATTTGCCTTCAATTTAAAGTGTCTATTACAAGAGTGCACGAAATTTGAAACCACATTAGTCAGATCTCTGGTGTTTGTTTCAAAGACTACGAGTAAAAGTTGGAAAAACCAGAAGCATTTTGCTCCTCAGTGTAACATTCAAATTCTCCGATGAAAATCTAGGGACTTTGCTGGTGAACTTGAAACCAAAATGAGACAATTTGGATACTAGAAGGGTAAATTAATGGTGTCTGAAATAGTGATAATATTGTCACAGAGGAAAATGCTCTTCTTTCAAAATTTTTTTCTGACAGGTTTCAACGTTCCAAATCAAACAAACTCCCAAATTATGAGGGTTAGCGTTCACACCAGTTGAAAAGCTGCAGTGTTTTGCAAATAGGTTGATTTGATTTCTTAACTTCATATAAATAAAGACAACTGTCTGAAAATTTTTACAAATAACTCATGGCCTGTACAATCTTGTAAAAAACTCTTACTAAATTCAGTAACAATTTAACAAAATTGTAGGTTATTCCCAAACTTCTACCATCAATTTACACCCTTTCTCAGAGCCATGATGGGTAGCACTTTGAAAAGACCATGTAATACGATTTCTTGTTGAACAACAGAGCTGACTAACGTTTGTACGTTCTGACTGGTTGGAAAGTAACATTAAAACATTCCGACTGGCTGATGTTGAGATACGCATCAGTATATTGCTCCATCTACATGAGCAATGCCTTTGCGACTTGCAGTTGATGTAACCACGTGATCAGACTAAATTCACGCACTTTACACGAATTCTTATTTCCTGACAAACGCAAGATACCAAGGCATCAAAGAAATAAAAAAAACCGACTCACTACACTTTTTCGGCTCATTGCCCCACCATATGTATAAAACATACGTCCAAACAAAGACATGCACACTGATGTCCACTCATGGATTTCTGCATGTCGTTCATCATACATTCACAGCGCCAGTTTGCTGAACAGGTGGCACTGTGACAGAGGGTATTGCCCTGTGATAGAGGTATTGCCCTGTGACAGAGGGTATTGCCTAAATCATATCTACAACAGTGGGAGTCTATACCTACCTCTGTGCTTCTGATAAGTCAGTCAGTTTCTCCCCAGCTAACTTCGCCAAGTCAGATGCCTGGCTGTAGCCAAGCTCAGAAGACAGGACAATGCAACTCTGGAAGAGAGAGGGTTGACTGAAAACTACTGCCATTTCCTCAGCATTTCGCTACCAAAAACAAAAAATGAATGACGCTGAGTATGTTTCGAAATATCATGAGTCTTTTAACCATGTCTCTTGGTCACTTGCTTCACCAGGGTTCGGTTGAGTGTCGAACTTTGTTCCGAGCAAACAAACGGAACGGAATAAGTGTCTTGTATTCAACCAAATTTGAGAAATGCAAAGCGTTGACATGCATCACAAAAAGTGCACAGCAAACAATGGAACAACTGAGAGTGTTCTTACCAAAGTTTTACAAACTTTGTCAATACTTACCACTACCCTGTCTGCCTGTTGTGCCTGTATCAAAGCCTCTGTTAATTCACTGAACATCTCCTCGCTGAAAGTGACATCATCAAAGTCAAACATAAGGTTAAAGTTATATTATGCACTATATCAGCGGGTCAAAAATGGGACAACTTCATAAAAAGATAAACTGAGAATCAAGATGTTTATCAAACCAAAAATAACACTTATGAAAATAATTGTCAACCTTTGTATGCAATCATGATCACCTAATATAAAATAAAGATATCTTTATTTTCCTCAATTTTTCTTCTATTCATTTCAATTACGTGACAAATCTTACCTGAGAATACCTGCTATGGACGTGCTATGTTTCTTGTAATATTCAATTAACTCCCTGCAATGAGTCAATTATTATATTTAGACATAAGAGCATGCATGTATAGAGTACAACAGTTCTCTAAAAGGAAAAACATGCAACATTATCAATGTCATCCGTCATCTAGTTTCACCAAAATTACCTAAAAAATTGTGAAGAAAACCTAACTATAAATCCTCGGAGAAGTAGTCCAAGTTTTAGTTCAAAACGTTTGCTTACATCTTCAATAAAAAAAATAAAATAACAATGTAGGTGGATTTCTCTGTTCAAAGACAACTTGTATCCTTTAAAACAAGGAAAAGGTTGTGCTGTTTTTTTAACATAACTTGACGCTCACACAGAGTCAGCTGGCCAAATAAAATTCATGAAAGATACGCACGGACATTCTTGCATAGATCTTGACCACCCCTATATTAATGTCGACACTGAGGTTGACCTCACATGAGGGGACGTTAGCAAGGAGCAACAATACCAATGGGGACAACAGCGAAGCTGACTAAACCATGCAATGACGAAAACAACACATGACAGGTTGAGAAAGCAACAAGTGCTGATAAAAAAAGTTCGACAAGAAACAAACTCACTCGAGGAGATTATCACACTTGGCTGAACTTCATTGCACCAAGTGATGACACATCTACTATCTTACCAGGCCTTGTCCAGGTGGTCACCCTTGACATGTATTGAGATGATATAATTCAGCATAGTGCAAGTCAGCCTGGAGAAGAAAACGCAAAAAAGTCTGACGCACAAAATATGAAGACATTTAATCACATCGCCCTTAGAGAGGCCATCAAGCTGACATCCATCAGCTTCAGGTTTAGACTCCTTACCATTATGGACTTGGTCTTAAATAATTGTTCATTAGACTGAACGGAGATGATGTCAGTGCCTAAAAAGAACTGACAGTTTGTTATTACTTAAGATCAAGCAGACGGCGTCACTCGTGCGCTCAACATGCTATTAATGAATTGTCAAGTATTTGCAAACTCAGAAATCACTTCTCATCTGAATCAAGATTGAGTTGAGATGACTTTTATAATAGTACGTGGTCAAACATTCTCTTCTTGGATGGAACGCGGGTTTATAGACGCTTTAAAAATTTGAATTGCACGTTTCACGTCCAAGTTTGCAACGAGCACGACCTAAACAGCTAAACAAAGACTGAGGATTTAATGAAGAGATACAATTTTTATAAAAACTAGAATGCAAAAGTAACAAGCACACCATGACTAAATTGTTCCAGCCTGCCTTGGGATTTAGGAACTTTCAGTCAAAATTAATTTTCTCGCCAAGATCTCACAAATGAAAACAAGGTCAACAAATTCGTCTGGCCATACCTACACCTTGGTGCAAAATACAAACAAAATTTAAAGTTTCCATTTTGAAATGTCATGCGAACAACACTTTCCAACTCAAAACTTGATTTTCTCACTATGACCTTGAAAATGTTGGCAAGAGCAGCAAATCTGGCTGGCCCTGTAAAGATGCCCACCTACACTTAGGCATAAAATATGAACAATATCTACCACTTCCTTCTCGAGATATCACATCAACAACATATTCCAAGTGAAAATTTTATCTCCTCCCATTAACCTACTGCAAATGTGGTTAAGGTCATGAAGGACCCTACCGACAAGACTATACATTTAGCCATATATCTACAAAACTATAGAATTTAATTCAACAAATTTTAAAGTACATATTTTCTGAAAGCAGGAATTCTGTTGAGCTTGATTCTTCACTTTATACCAATGTGCCATTAATTAGGTCAAGTGACCTTGTTGTTTAGTGAAAAAGAAATTGAAGGTACATTCATAGAAAAACACATCGCAAAATGTCGTATGATATAAAGTTCAAGATAACATCTCAAAAACTTTGGTACAGTTTTCATAATTATAATTTCAGCCCCCTTTCCACAAATACACCATGCACAACAGCATTCTCGGATTCCACATGACAGCCTGAATACATTCATTTACAGGCAGACCATACTTAAACTAGCACCACCTAGTGAAGTTAAAGACTCTCATTATGACAACAGCAGCAACAGTGTCTACTAGTCACTCACCTGAGGGGTTGTACACGTGTGATTCGTCGTGACGCCGCCTCCTCTTCTATTCGTTCCAGAACGTTCTGCGCAATATCACAGAAAGTCTGCTGCAGGTCGGGCTCCTGCCTCTTTTTGGCCATCAGCCTCAGTATGGGCACCACAATGTCCTCCTTCTTGTGGTAGTTAAACAAGGTCATATCTGTAACATGGCAGAGACTGAGTACTGGTATTAGATGGCGGACACTTTATAGACCAATTAGCCAAAATTCAACATCAACTTCTAAATGTTTTTAAAGCTAATTGGAGTAGTTACCTTACAACACACTAAGAGTTGGACTATTTGAATTTTTATTAGTTGACTCCACTATTGAACGGCATATTGGACTACGGAGCTACAAATCATGAAGCCACTGCCAACTGTCTTTGCCTCAATTATTAATATGTAACATAATCCGTCTGATGACAACTCTGGTTCACGTGCACTTAGACAGCCTAAATTTCGACAACACCATTATTTATTGAAAAATTCAGTGTTCTTCTCGAAGATTTGAGCAGTTTTTTTAAGGTCACTGCCTACCTTTGTTACCAAAGATTTGATTTTTAAAATAACTTTTTAACTATTAATAGTAGACCTATAAAATTATAATTTTTTAAAATCCTTGATTACCACAGAATCTTATTAAGTGCACAAAAACAATGTTCAGATGACCGTGATCACATGACTGCATTTTTTCCAAAAATAATGATTTTTCATGGAGATCGCACTGTTTTCCACAAACTTTAATTTTTTTGCTCGAGACTTGCAAATTCTGTTTCTGTGTTCTATGAGCTACACAAGGGTGTCTGGGATCTTCTTTTAAGGCCTTTTAGCCCGAGAAATCCACTGTCACAAATCAAGACTTCCATTTTGTTTTCAAAAATGTTGACATAGTAATTATGACATCAACATTTATGCCCATGAAAGCGCTTCAGGCTTCTGTGAGCTTTCCTATAACCGTCTATATACATTTATCCATTTGAGCACATTATTCGGGTGAGCTCAAATTTACAACACTTTCTATAATATGCTTTGTTCAGGAGGGTGCTGTTTTGGAAATTTGCAGTACAGTGTGGTACCATTTCCAAAGGACTGAAAAAGTCAACAGAACATGTCTCTAAAGACATTTACAACCCAGTAGAATAACGTAACAGATGTGACGCCACCTACCTGACCAGATGAGAGGTAGATAGCTGTAGCCATCAAACAATTCGACTGTCTGCAGTAACTCATCAACAACTGGGAAAGTAGGAACCCATATCTGTAACCGTAAAAACACCATTCACCTGCCGTATCCATGGTAATAACGTCAGCAAATCAAATCTTAACACATTGCGAATTTTAGGGGCTGTAAACAGCTGCATTGCAAATAGCAAAGGTACAAGGTGTGCTAAAATTTTTGACACATTTCCATGCATTTGACTGAGCAATACTGGTGAATTTAAAATTGACAAAGGGTGCAGTGCTAGTTGGCACATAGAATCCTAAAGGGTGCTCCAGAGTAAACTAAAACTTCCACAAGAGGGCAATGCTGCAGCCAGGTCCATCCAATAAAGGACATCAGTCACGCTAACCTTAATAGGAACTCATCTGCCATGATGATTCCTCAAGGTGTTCAGCAGATCGTAAAATAATAAATAGCCACTAGGAGGCACAGCAAAAGATGGAACTATCTAAAAATGGACAAGTGCTGTTCTATATTGGATATTTGCCAAATTTCATGATGATCTTTTGACAAACTTGGAGATATTGAGAAAATGTAAAAGATGTAACTGTTACTGTGGGGCATAGCAATAGTTGAAACTGTCTAAGTAGTCAGTCTGCCAGGTTCCTGCCATAGTGATTCTCCAAACCATTTGTCAGATAGAAAGGTGGATGCCAACAAATAAGATTAAAATACTAGAAAAGCCACAAGGGGGTGCTGAACATCCCTGAGCCATATGGAAATAAACAAGTTCTGTCATCTGTCAACTTTCATGAAACTCCACTAAGCAACAGACCACAACAGTGGAAGGATACCTCCAAAAGTAAACATAAGCTGTGCTCACATTAATGGGAACCACAAGCACCAAATTCCATGATGATCCTTTAAAGAAATTGGTTGATATTGAGGCATGCGCACAAAAAATATAGCTACCACTACCAGGGGCATAGCAGTAGTCTGACTCATCTGAAAATCATCATCAGTCATGCTCTCCTCCCTAAAAACACCTGCCAAATTTCATCATGCTCATCTATTGCGCATGGGAGATAATAAAGCAGGCACAAAAAATAAAACTGGCACTAGGGTGCATAGCAGTATTTGGATCCGTCTAAAATTCAACATCAGCCATGCTCTCCTCACTGCAAAATTTCACAACAATACTTCACTGAATTTAGTAGATATGGAGGCAGGCGCAAAAAAAGAAAAGTGCCAATAGGGGGATAGCAATAGTAGGAATGAATCATAATCTATGATCCAATACAAACAAATCTCCAAAGCAGCGTTTCCTAAGTTCTTTTAATAATGACCGCGGAAAATTCAATTGGGGTCCCTGGAAAAACCTGTAAATTATTCTTAGAGAATGTAAAGAAACGCTGATTTATGAATGTTTGTTCCCGGATCAAAGATCATGATTCATTTCGATGTATAACATACACGAAATTGTTTTTTGAACTTTAGCCATCATATTCGCCGGGTCCAGCAACTTTAAGAATTCAAACATCAATCCCAAAATGACCATCAGAGAATCCCAATAGGCGCACACCTCAGGTATTGCCAACTGAATGCATTTGTCAGTCTCGCACTGCTACATTTCATACAGCATGATTAAACTTCAGTCCTTGAGTGACTGGGGCAATATAAAAACGTGTTTATGTACATGACAATGTGAACTTCAGCTGTTGAATACAGTAATAGTAGTGAAATCAGAAAGACACTTACGTTGGGCACAAACTTTTCATAACATTCCATCACTTTATCCAGAGGCTCGACCACCAGGAGAGCTCTCATAAATGTCGAGCTGAAACACAATCATTACGACAATGGGGTGTTGGGTGCTCGCACACAACATTAAGTTATGATGGCATGTATTTCACCAATGGCTCAAACTACTCTTAATGCCCATAAATACGTAATGTAATGCTTCTCAACCTACTCTGGGCTTAACTTCAATTATTGAACATCACGTTTTCCATAATAAACACTAAAACAATGCCCAATCAACTCTTGAGTTTAACTGAATACCATGATGGCTCTTGTCACGTGACTGGTGAGCACTCAGAGATCGGTCAACGGAGGAAGCTCACAATGTTCGTCGTGTACACTCCCCAGCAATTTGAGGTAGGTAAAATATAAACAGATACCCCTACTATGCTGTGACGTACTTTGTGAAAAACTACACTGTTTACTGGTTTGTACTTAGGGCCAAGATGAAAACAAAGTGCCGTTTTCTTACATCCATTTATAGTGTTCGCTAAACTGGCAACAAGAATATAACAAACAAGAGCAACGCAGAGTGTTGAAATGCGCCCACAACTGCACCGTATACGGTATACTTCTAGGGTAGTTTATTGGTACCATAAAGTGGCCAGTAGAGGGCATATATGTAGTATGTTGTACTTTGCAAAATGGAAAGACATGGTCATTGTCTCCTCAATAGGCTAGGGGCAAAATGTGAGTGACCTTCATAATACAAGCACATCCTATACATCAGTTGCTTAAAGCACCACAAAAACATAGAATTAAAAACAAACTTACCACCATAAATTTAGTAAAGACCCTGCAAACAGTTTGGGAGATACAGCCATGGGCGCAAAAAAAACTGCCACTAGGAGGCGCCACAGTAATCAAAGTCATGGGAAATTCCGTGTCAACCTTCCTTTTCATAGTAAGAACATACATGCCCAATTTTCACAATCACACTTAAAGCGGTTTGGTTGATAGAGGGGTGGACGCCAAAAAACAGACTCAAAAACAGTAAAAATGGCTTCTGCGTGTCGCAAACTAGGTCGAATCCATCCGAAAATGGGAGGATAGAATCATCGCACTAATAGGTGCCTACATACCAAATTTCATGAAAATCCGTTAAGGAGTTTTGAAGATACAAACTTAAGGTAAACGTAAAAAAATAAAATTGCCACTAGAGGGCACACTGGTAGTCGGATCCGTCCAAAAGTAGTCATCGTCTGTTGTTAACATCATAATTTCGTAAAGATCCTGCGAACGGTTTAGGAGATACAGCCATAGGCGCAAAAAAAACAAAACTGCCACCAGGAGGCGCCACAGTAGTCAAAATCGTCGGAAAATCATCGTCAACCGTCCTCTACATAGTAAGCATATACATGCCAATTTTCACAATCATCCTTTGAGCGGTTTGGTTGATAGAGGGGTGGACGCACAAAAACAGACTCGAAAACACTAAAAATGGCCACTAGGTGGTGCAAACTATGTCGAATCCATCTGAAAACGGGAGGATAGCGTCATCTCACTAATAGGAGCCTACATACCAAATTTCATGAAAATCTGTTCAGGACTTTTGAAGATACAAAGGTAAGCGTAAAAAACTAAAATTGCCACTAAGGGGCACACCGGTAGTCGGATCCATCCAAAAGTTCGCACATGCTGTCCCATTCCTGAATGGAACATATGTGCCAAATCTCATGAACGTATGTCAAAGGGTTTTGGAGATAGAGCAATGAACGTCGGACGCCAGACGGACGCCGCCCGTACGGACGGACGGACGGAGATGACGGCATAATGCGTCCACATATAAATATGTGGGAGCATAAAAATGATACGTTAGTTCCGTTCAAAAGATGACACTCACTAGTAAGCACTCTCTTTTGAAGCATCTCCCAACAGGCTAACGTTATGACCAGTGTTGAGCAGCTTGTCAATTTTGTAGGCCAGGTCCAAATCTCTTAGATTTAAGCAAGCCTGAAAGGTGATGGACTTTTTAGTGGAACAGACTGAATGCTGACAATGTGAGTTCACAGTAAAAACATGGAGCATGAAACAACAGAGAAGTGCCAGGTAGTATATAATTTGGCAATTTTACAATTAAATACAATTTTTAACAAAGAAGCACCACACAATATGATAATATGTGATAAATTCAATAATAGATGCCATTTTCAGTAACATTAGTCGTACATCACGATTTGCACATAAACTTGTGGGCGCTTTCTGGCCTCACAAATGGCATTTTGATAAAAGAAGACATAAGAACATTAAAAAAATAACTGCAGTCCATCTGGTGCACGTACCAGACATGCGCAGGCCGCTCAAAAGGACCCATTACACTGCTCACCTGGAACCATTTTTATGCTTTAATAATATTAGTTAAAACCAAGTGGGGGAGCTAGTGGCCTTACTCAAAGGTCTAATAGCGTGCCCCAATGGGACTTGCACCCATCACCTTGAGTAAAGAAAGCCGACACTTAGTCTACTAAGTCACACTGCCTCCTCCATAAGTACATTAACTTGCACTCTAGAAATTGAATTATAATCTCGTAATTTTTTAAGTAACTGACAGATTAGCGGCACTGCTCTTACCTTGGACATGGCGGATGTGAAGAATGACACTTGAATAGATAAGAAAGGAAGCAGTTAAGAATGATCAACACAGTCCGAGTTAAAACATAGCCCTAGCATGAAGATGAACATCTTTCACCACGTGATAAACTAATTAATGAATGCTCAAAGAATTAACAATGTCTAAATCTGCAGCTATGATCCTAATGCTCTTTTGATAGTGAGATACTGTAACAAGAGCAACGCGGAGCGTTGAAATGCACCCACGAATGCATTACAAATGGTGTGCTTTTAGGGTTATTTATTTGTATTATAAAAATGGCCACTAGATGGCGAAAAACAAACAACCCATCCAAAACCCAGAACATGCCATATTTCATAAAAATCTGTCAAGGAACTTCAGCGAAACAAAGGAAAACAGAATAAAATGAAATTGCCACTAGTGGGCACAATGTCCATTGAGAACATATATGCCAATTTTCAAATGATTTGGTTGATACAGAGGTGGACGCCAAAAACAAGATTTGAAAACAGCAAAAATGGCCACTAGGTGGAGCAAAATACCTCGATTTCATCCAAAAAACAGAAAGCGTCATCACACCAATAGATGCCTATATTTAAAATTTTACGAAAATCTGTTGAGGACCTTTGAGGATACTGAGTTAAACGTAAAAAAAAAAAAAAAATTGCCACTAGGGGGCACAGCAGTGGTCAGATCTGTCCGAAAGTCTTCGTCATCCGTAGTCGACATCATATAAATATACTTGCTAAATTGAGTAAAGATCCTGCGAACGGTTTAGGAGATACAGCCATAGGTGCAACAAAAACAAAACTGTCACTAGGTGGCACCACAGTAGTTGAAATCGTCGGAAACTCATCGTCAACCCTTTCTCTTCATAGTAAGCACATACATGCCAATTTTCACAATCATCCTTTGAGCGGTTTGGTTGATAGAGGGGTGGACGCAAAAAACAGACTTGAAAACAGTAAAAATGGCCACTTGGTAATGCAAATTAGGTCAAATCCATCCGAAAACAGGAGGATAGCGTCATTTCACTAAAAGGTGCCTACATACCAAATTTCATGAAAATCCGTTCAGGACTTTTGAAGATACAAAGGTAAGCATAAAAAAACTAAAATTGCCACTAGGGGGCACACTGGTAGTAGGATCTGTCCGAAAGTTCGCTCATGCCGTCCCATTCATGAATGGAACATATGTGCCAAATTTCATGAACGTATGTCAAAGGGTTTTGGAGATAGAGCAACGGACGCCAGACGAACGCCGCTGGGACGGACAGAGATGACGGCATAATGTGTCCACACATAAATATGTGGGCACATAACAAGTGATCATTCTGATAGTTGGCAACACTCATCCCTCACTCTTGCAGATATTTGATCAGCTTGGTCACATTAAAACTCCAAAAATCGTAAGTTTCTTTTGCACTGTAAATGCCACAATTACGAGCTGTCATTTTGTGAATATACCCTACTGGTATATTGTCCCGTCGCTATTTCTTACCTCATGGCCAAAAACAGCATTAAAAGCAGGAAGACTGTATTGCGAGGTATAGAATATGTGCCTCGTATTTTCACACAGTGAGCATGCACAAATTGATTAAATTTAGGTGCACCCCTCATTTACTTCTGTGTCAAGTTTCATGAAGCTCACACCAGAAAAGAATTTCGTTTAATCCGTAAAGTATTACAAATGTGTCCTCTGAGGTTAATAATGGGCAGTTTTGTCTTCCAAACTGGAACCTCTAGTTGGCTGACTACACTTACCAAGGATTTATTAACTCTATGATTCAATTCAGTATTGTACTTAAAACTATAAGTAACAAATAAAAAATTACATAAAATTATCATTTCCTTAAAAGAATGCCACTTGCCTATTTAGAGCACACATAATACACCCACAGCTTAGATTGTCTGCCAACATTTTTAGTGTAATGAGTTAGCAGCAATTCACGTGTTAAGCCTTGGTCATATATAGCTTCTGACAAGTTTATGGCGTAAAAATGGTTGTACCGTCCAACAGTCAGATGATTATTAGAACTGGGTATCAGCATCAAAATCACCAATCGGTGTTAATTGATCCAATAAAAAATGATTCTATCATCGTTAGCATTGACGAGATAGACGATGCAAGGCATTACACTGGCATTTCCTTAAAGAGACAATTATCTAACCACACACACATCCTTACAGTCATGCGGACCCTGGAATGTCAGCTGCTTGCCATCCAGTTCCTTCATTATCTCGTACAAAATGTTGCTATTAGAGTCGGGGAATTGATAGAAGATCTGAATCACATATGACCATGTGCCGAGACTGGGTTCTGTAATGGGAATGAAACACCATCATAAATAGGAGATGAGATTTGTGNTGGGTTTAGGAGATACAACTATGGGCGCAAAACAAAACTACCACTAGGAGGCGCCACAACAGTCAGTCACCATCATCAAAGGTCGTCTTCACACTGAGAACATATATGCCAATTTTCAAATGATTTGGTTGATTCAGGGGTTGACGCCAAAATCAAGATTTGAAAACAGCAAAAATGGTCACTAGGTGGTGCAAAATACCTCGATTTCATCCAAAAACAGGAAGATAGCGTCATCATACCAATAGATGCCTATATATAAAATTTTATGAAAATCTGTTGAGGACCTTTGAGGATACTGAGTTAAACGTAAAAAAACAAAATTGCACAGCAGTAGTCAGATCTGTCCGAAAGTCGTCGTCATCCGTAGTCGACATCATATAAATACACATGCTAAATTAAGTAAAGATCCAGCGAACGGTTTAGGAGATACAGCCATAGGCGCAACAAAAACAAAACTGCCACTAGGAGGTGCCACAGTAGTCAAAATCGTCGGAAACTCATCGTCAACCGTCCTCTTCATAGTAAGCATATATATGCCAATTTTCACAATCATCCTTTGAGCGGTTTGGTTGATAGAGGGGTGGATGCAAAAAAACAGACTCAAAAACAGTAAAAATGGCCACTTGGTAGCGCAAATTACGTCAAATCCATCCGAAAACAGGAGGATAGCGTCATTTCACTAAAAGGTGCCTACATACCAAATTTCATGAAAATCCGTTCAGGACTTTTGAAGATACAAAGGTAAGCGTAAAAAACTTAAATTGCCACTAGGGGGCACACCGGTAGTCGGATCCGTCCGAAACTTCGTTCATGCCGTCCCATTCATGAATGCCAAATTTCATGAACGTATGTCAAAGGGTTTTGGAGATAGAGCAGCGGACGCTGGACGGACGCCGGACGGACGCCGGACGGACGCCGCTCGGATGGACGGAGATGACGGCATAATGTGTCCACAAAGAAATAGGTGGGCGCATAGTAAGTGATCTTTCTGAGAGTTGGCAACACTCATCTATCATTCTTGTACATATATGATCAGCTCAGTCACATTCAAACTCCAAAAATCGTAAGTTTCTACTGCAGTGTAAATGCCACAATTACAAGCTGTCATTTTGTGAATATACCCTACTGGTATATTGTCCCATCGCTATTTCTTACCTCATGGCCAAGAACAGCATTAAAAGCAGGAAGACTGTATTGCGACGTATAGAATATGTGCCTCTTATTTTCACACAGTGAGCATGCACAAATTGATTAAATTTAGGTGCACCCCTCATTTACTTCTGTGTCAAGTTTCATGAAGCTCACACAAGAAAATAATTTCCGTAAAGTATTACAAATGTGTCCTCTGAGGTTAATAATGGGCAGTTTTGTCTTCCAAACTGGAACCTCTAGTTGGCTGACTACACTTACCAAGGATTTGCTAACTCTATGATTCAATTCAGTATTGTACTTAAAACTATAAGTAACAAATAAAAAATTACATAAAATTATCATTTCCTTAAAAGAATGCCACTTGCCTATTTAGAGCACACACACAATACACCCAAAGCTTAGATTGTCTGCCAACATTTTTAGTATAACGAGTTAGCAGCAATTCACGTGTTAAGCCTTGGTCATATATAGCTTCTGACAAGTTTGTGGCATCAAAATGGTTGTACTGTCCAACAGTCAGATGATTATTAGAACTGGGTATCAGCATCAAAATCACCAATCGGTGTTAATTGATCCAATAAAAAATGATTCTATCATCGTTAGCATTGACGAGATAGACGATGCATCACCCTGTATCTATCCAAGGCATTACACTGGCATTTCCTTAAAGAGACAATTATCTAACCACACACACATCCTTACAGTCATGCGGACCCTGGAATGTCAGCTGCTTGCCATCCAGTTCCTTCATTATCTCGTACAAAATGTTGCTATTAGAGTCGGGGAATTGATAGAAGATCTGAATCACATATGACCATGTGCCGAGACTGGGTTCTGTAATGGGAATGAAACACCATCATAAATAGGAGATGAGATTTGTGTGCGGGTGACATTTTCCAACATACTGTTGGCACACGTCACCAAATCATCTGTGATGTCACCAAATGTTAATGAGCCAACAATCCTCCCACAATGCATTTGAAAAACATAGATGAAACCACCTGAATTTTGACAAGACAGAAATAACAAATTCAACCCAAAAGATCTTAAATGAACATGTCTCTGGAAAAAATGTCACTCTCAATGACTCTCCCTCTATTCAATGGTTTCTCAATTTCTTCCATTGCATTGTGATTCAATACAATATGCATTCATACATTAATTGGTTATTCAGTTTGGACACTTCAAACAACAGCTAACTGATAGATACATGATACACGACATCTCATCATGGCTGATAACACCACATCACCTATGCCATAGCCTTTCATCAACTATCCTAAAGGTCAACATAACAATTATTCACATCTAAGGAGAAAACATCACACCTATGCCACAAGCCTTCATTTCATTGAGGGTCTTAAGGCTCAACTGTTGGGCTCTTCTAAACTTTGCCATTCTGCTGAGTACTGAAAGAGTATTGTTGAAGGTATCCAAGTTGGGTCGCACGTTAGAGGCGTTCATCTGCGTCAACAATGACTGCAACAAAGATAAAGTAAATATAATTCTATCACAATCAATTTTTTTAGAACACTGCATTTCCCAGTTCCAAACAAATTTTGAGTATACCATTGGATAACATATGACTGGTGAAAGCACTAAAAATCTCAAAATTGTTATTGGTTGGTAGATTGTTATGAAACATTCAGGTTAAGATGCACACACATTGCATTCAAGATATCAGGTAGAAAATATCAACAGCCACTGAATGGCGTTGGTTGAAATTCATGCCCCATGGACCAAATACAACTAGCGATGGAACAAATAATCCTCGGGAAGCTTAAGGACGACGGATGTTACAAGAAACTTCCTGCTCAGAAATAGCCAAGAATCTTTCCGTACTAATTACCAGGTGGTGATTGGCCAAAATAAATGAGACATTTTCACTAGAAGTTTAAAGATAAAGGCTAAGCACTGAACACGGAGGATCGTAAAATTCTGCGGAAAAAGAATTATATTACTCCAAAATTGGTTTTCCCAGAAATCGGCTATTCTACTTGGCTGAAATAAGAGCGAGAGGTGGAGAAATCATCCACTAATTATAAAAACTCTAGTCCATTAGTCGTGAGTCACAGAAGGTCTGGGTATGGATCTGGTCTTTGAAAATAGCCGATACAAATAGGTTATCATAGTGGAGTTCCGGCACACAGTGTTTTTTTGAAGCTACTGTAAACTAAATCAGTCACAAGTTAACTTTTAATTTAGCTACTAACCGTTAAATATAAAACCGGCATCAACTTGCAAATTACTCCCATTAGAAGAGTATTATGGACTAGATAAGAACAGAAAGACCTTTACTGCAGCTTGAAATCAAGCACAAATATGTTTGCTTGACCTGTCTGGACACTTCATACACCGAGTACAGCCTCAAGCAAAAACAAGGTGTCAAATTCTCCCAAACCTAGAATTTCCTTTTAATTTGAGTCAAGAAGATATTGACATCAGATTTGTAGAGGGATGTGGGTCTAGATCAAAAGTTAACATTTTAAGACAGGGTTAGCGTAACAGCAGCTTCGATATCCGGCCATAATAATTACTAAGTTCAGTCAATGGGTTTAGAGGTCCAGTCAAAGGATTCATGAACCTTGACACTGCATTCTTTACCACTCCGAAGACACTAGTACAAATCTCACCTCCACCAACTCCCATTTCAGGTCATAATTATCCCTGTGGAAACCAGCCACCGACAGGAGTGCATTGAACGTGGAGAGGTCCACTGTAACAAGAGGGAGGTACGATGAATTAAAGCAGCCGAGATTGCTTAAGTAAGAATGACTCAAATCAGTCACCTTTCAGTAGTTTACGGACAATGCATGTTTTCCACCAGCTAGTGTGCATTCTACGCTAAGCCATTAACTCAGTGGCTTCTCCCATGTTTCCTTTAAGTCAAATACAAAAAAAATACAAAATATTTCTTCCCCAGGAACATGCAACATCCACCTATGAATCCAGGTAACTTTTTCAATATTTCCTGTAAGTGCCAGACAGAGGTTATTCAGGGCCCCTGAGTGGAAAAAGGCTTGGGGCCCTGGTAACTTGAACTGCCCCGAGTTATCATAATATCCCACACACCCACAGCTGGGTTACTAACATTTCTGAGCTACTACCTATCACCACAACTTTTTCAGTCCTCGGTCGCCACAGCTTCTGAGCTAGACACACCCCAGTCGCTACAATATTCACCCATCCAGGTCAACAAAACCTTCGATGGGGCCTAGTGACTATGAGGTGCGGGCCTCATTTTGAGCGGGGCCCCTACAGCGTAGCTTATCTATCTAAACGGATAATCCCGCACTGGTTTCAATATAAGCCAGGACAGTTTCTGATTACACATGGTGGAACAGACAAAAGCTAAAACTATCTCCTACAAATCCCATACTGCACATTGCATGCAATTACTATGGTCAAATCTCACCAATTTCGGACGACAATAACTTCCAAAATTGAACTTTTTTGTTCAAGTCCTTCAAACGTTGCTGTAAATGGACATGATTTTTCAACACATTGTCTGTTGGTAAATATCACAGCTTGGAATGACCAATGACAAAAAAGAGGAAACTTTTCCAGGTGATGCATCAATCCACAAATAGGCTTGTGTGATAGAAATATCTTTTGTGCTGTAAAACTTAACTGAAATAAACATTGTTGCACGAATAAAGTCAAAATAATGATAAGAAAGAAGGGAAAAAGAGGAAACTGGAAATCAAGTAAGAGGAAATTGAAAAAAATGAGGAAATCGTCTTAAAAGAGGAATCTTCAAAGCATGAACTATGTTACAGAACATGAATATGACCAAGCATCAGTTTCAAACAATTGGTACTCTCGTGTTATTTATGAAAAAATGATATTTTAGAGTATTCAGGCACTTACCTGGTAATTCTTTTTCCAACATTTCCTCATATAACTCAAATGCCTGGTCGGTATTGAAATAGAGTACACATCCCCTGATCATGCTACAGTAAGCTGATGGCGTTTTGTTCTCCATGTCATTGAACACAATATTGGCAGTACAGTCCTCTCTGCAACACAACAATGTGTAGTTCTAAAGCATTTGAATAACTAGAATCGTTCATCTTCAATTTTCACGAGTTTTCCAAGATAGAATTTTGGTTGTAGTTATTTTTTCAATAAAATAATCAAAGTAGAGTCTTTTTTGCAAAGCACAACTGAATGTTTGAACTTATAAGTCGTTAAACGATTTCATGAAATTTTCCATGAGATCATACAAGACATTACCAAGAGAGCTCACTTACTTCCACGACTTGCGAATCGTTTTGGAATTGTCCTGCCCTATGTCTCGCCTGAACCAAAATTCCTCTGGTTCCAATTGTTCTGGGGGGTCACTACTGTTGTACACGCACAGTAAATCTAACAGGCTGTGTAGAGTCTCTTCTGAGACAGCACTGCCTGTTGAAAGGAAACAATGACTCAACATTACGCAATTGTGTACAAAAGAAATTAATCAAGAAATCTGAAAATCTTGGCTTCCGAAATAAAAAATATTTTCAGTTTACGTTCAGTTTTCACCCAAAAATTTAACATTCCAGCAAGTCATGCAATGACTTTAAGTAAGGTTGCGAGCACATTCACGAACCACACGTTAGAACTTGCTTTTTCACTGGCATGGTTTAATGCAAGAAACCAGACATGCGGAATGCACCTCAGATCATTACCCTCACAAATGCACCCCAGATCAGTCCCTTCACAAATGCAACCCAGTCAGTCCCCTCGTAAATGCACCCAAGATAATCCCATCATGAATGCAACCCAGTCAGTCCCCTCGTAAATGCACTCAAGATCAGATCCCTCGTAAATGCACCCAAGATCAGTCCCCTCGCGAATGCACCCCTAATCAGTCCCTTTCAAATGCACCCCAGGTCAGTCCCTTACAACTTACCTGAATTTTTTATAGTATTGTATAGTTCGACAGCATCAGATACCTGTCTCATGTCTATTCGTTCCACAAGGGCCACTTCGTCCTCAGTGTTGTGCTCATAGCTGACTTTGGCAGGTGAAAGTGCCTACGAAGATAAACAGATTATGGAGAAAAGGAAAGGAGGAAATTCTGAACTTTTGTGAAAACATGCCCGACAAAATCTGAGCTGAAATGATCAAAAACAGTTATAGGCACCAGTACCAGCACCAAATGTGTATAAAGGTTTATGGCTACTTTGTCATAAACTACAACCCTATCACTGTTATGGGAGACTGTACTTTTTGTAAAATTCTCGATATAATGAATGTTTGATTTAATTATTGTCCATCATGGTCAACTTTTTCCTGCTTGACTGGCAAAATACAGACACATGTTTACAAGTTGTAATAGTGACTGCAATACCTGTTTCTACTGACAGGGTATATGACTATCACCAGTCTTCTGTATGTCATAGAAAACATTCTGTCTTTGAGAAGAAATTGCACTTCACGTCCAACATAAAGATGTCCCATATCCTTGCACGGATGCAAAAGCGCGCAACTGAGGCAGACACATTTTATATCTCATACTGGTGCATTAGCCCTCATAGGTCTTCACTTATTGAGTCACATTATGTCCATGACTAGCTGATGAGAAAGTCAAGGCAAAATACATAACTATACCACGACTGTATCAGAGGGTTGAAGTCCTCCAGCTTACCTCAATCCTGGGGACAGCTGTGGTGATGGGATCAAAGAGATCCGGGTACTCCTTCAATAAATATTTGGCAGCCTTACGTCCAGAGGCCTTGGACAGTGCATGCGCCCTCTGTAATGTGATATCCACAGCATAAATATTGGGAAATGACCACAACAACAAATTAAGGGAATTATGCACCTATCAAGCATGCATTATTCACAAATGAGGTTACCCACATTATATAATAGCAAAGCAGAGCATTGATATATGCCTACAGTGCGCATCACAAATGATAAAGAAATAAAGGGTGCTCATTTTTTTCAAATATTTCTACAACCCATTGTCAGATCCATTGGAAAATCAGACACACTGATAATCTGTTACTTGGGTGCACCACAGTCGCATGCGCGCACCCAGCCTAAAAAATTGGGGGGGGGCTTGAATTTTTTGAGAATGTGGCTCAAATGAGCCCCCCCAAGCCCCCCTGGGTATGCGCACGAGTAGTTAGATCTGCCTAAAAACCGACACCAAGTGTACTTTCATCAATAGAGAGATATGTGTCAAGCTAAATATACAAAGAACTAGGTAGATGTTGAGGCTGATGTAAAGAAATCTACAATTTTCCATAGGAAGCACTACAACAGAATAGTCTGAAAATTAATGTTGACCATGCTCTCCTCAACTTTCATGAGGATTCTTCACGCAGTTTGAGGATGAAGACAAAGATGCCAAAAACATACACAATAACAGAAACAGGGATGTAAAAAAGGCCAAATACATCTGAAGTCAGGCAGATGCGGATGTTTCCTTTATGGAAACTTACACCCAAATTTCATGAAGTTTTAACAATTAACTGAATAGAAACTGAGGCATACTGAAAAAAAACAAGTTGCTACTAGGTGATGCTGCAGTAGTCCGAGAACCAAAACTTGAAATTTTAAATTCCCTAGTACCAAATCCTTCTACCTTATCCAAGTTGTTTGTTGGTATGAAATAAGGGTCGTCCATAAACATGTAATGTGGTCCATTGAAATCTCGCTGGACACAGCTGGACAAAGCCTTCAGGATGGACGTTGGGTCCCTGTAACAAGTATGAAACGCCTCAGGAATTGGCAACAGTCTTGTGATCAGGAATTAGTCAGCAAACGGAAGAAACTATTTTTGTGAGGTGACAGCATCAATTACACTAAAGACAGATTACTCATTAGTTAAACGATGCTCACTCTCAGCTAAAGGCCTTGAACCTTGACCAACAGATGGCACTCCTAAAATCTGTGACCGCACTGGTGCAAGAAGAACTCCTTGGAACTATAACATTACCGATAATATTCGCATAATGATTCTTTAGAAAAATGAGTGTACTTCGACAGAAGATTTTCCAAATTAACAGCTTACTACGATAATACTAACAAACCTTTTTATCCTCGGCGGTATCACAATATCTTTTCTTGAGGGCACACTGGTCTCCTTAGATACAGCCGCTACACTCTGCTTGCTGCTGTTGATACTAGACACATGGTAGTTCCTAAACAGATGGAACACACAAGTATGAGGACAATGCCAGGCAGTGAAATTCAATGTTTGTGAGGATATTGATAATGACAGAATATTAAATCTGATACAGCAACATATACGCAAGAAACCATGAGTCCAATTCGCAGATTCAATATTAAAAAGTGTAACTTCCTGACACTGTTGTCATCTCCCAAGAGATGTTGCAAAATGTTGGGAAATTACTAGTAGAGCGTGCTCGTGACAAGAGCGTACTATTTTCAAAGCGGACGACAGGCTTTTTTGTTACAAAAGGCAGAGCATTATGCAAGAAAGTCGAGTTTATTACATTGTTTTTCACTTAAACGACTGCAACGGGCAAGGTATTGGTTAACCCCCAGATTTTGCATGCACCCCTGCAGGTAGTTAGCTCTAGCCTCTACATGTTGTTATACATTTCAAGATGAGGTGACCAGCAGAACTACCCGGGCTGTGTGAAATTTCGGGGTCTAACAGCACTCAACACACAGTGGTACATAGTCGCAGGTGGGAAAGTACGGAGTTGGATTGTAAACAATAACCCAAAGCTCTATTTTGACTCTAAGACTTCATACAGCTAGCTGACTGGCAAGGTGGTTATCAGCCCAGATTTGGCTCTACCCTAATAACCCTACTAGTCTACCGAGTACTCAGACAGCAACCTACTGGCACGTAGGACGGTGGAGCTCCTATAAGCACTTCATACACCGGAAGTTTTTCTAAAACATCTAAGTCACATTAATTTTAAATACCTTTTGCTCACAAAGGGACACCTTAGGAGGCCGTTGATGTATGTAATTCCTTCCAACGATTTTGGAAACTGAACGAGGAACTGCTCAAAGAAAAAGTTTGATAACGGGAGTATCTGTTTAGAGTTGGACTGAATTAAATTACATCGACAGCCTCCCGATGTGTCCCTCTATGCGCAAAAGGTATTAATAAGAACGGAGCTGTAGAAATTTTCAGTGTCTCTGGTGGGACTTGAACCTAGGTTGTACCAGTGACGGTCAACCATCTAAACCATTCGGCCAAGAGGCAACTGTCTCTTGGCCGCATGGTTTAGACGCTTGGTCCTGCGCACGTACAACCTCGGCTCAAGTCCCATCGGAGACACTGAAATTTTCTACATTGGTGCCCAACTAAGGAATAATCCACGATTAACCCCGAGATGTAAAGGGGCAGATGGAGAGGGGGCAACCTGGTAGTGATGGATTCAGAGCACAAAGAGAGTGTCGCTGACAGTAAATTCCAGGACGCTAGGGTGTTGCTGAAACTTAAAAGCCAGGGAACGCGCCTGCTCCACGGAAGGGGAGTAGTGTTGGGAAACTTGACTTCCGGTTGTGACGACACGTACAGTCAGATAAAGCCTCTCTAAGTAGCTTGCCAAGTGGCAATTGCCTCTACTCTACTCTCTAGACCGAATGGATGCTTGGTCGTCGCACGTGTAACCTACACTCTCCAGGTTCAAGTCCCACCGGCACCGGAGACACTGAAATTTTCTACATAGAATTGATGTTTTCGTCAGGGCGAGGCATACTTTGCCGAAAACCTTCCGGCCTATGAAGCGCCTATTAGTCGGTGGGCCAAATCTCATAGCGTTCACCCTTGTGAGTACTTTGGGGGGGGCAACCTAGTTTTTTCTATGTGGCTAGATAATAAAACTAAAAATCAAATTCCAAAAAGTTCCCACGTCTACACTTGCACATTTTTTTAAAAAAAGGTGTTTTTGTTGCACAAAATATGATGCATATTCCTGCCACTTGATGGCGCTTTTCTAGTGAATTGACCAATCAGAGAGCCAGATTGTATTGTTGTGCTTAGTTACTTCAATATGGCTGCTCCAATGGAATGTGATGTCTGTATAATTCAAGGTTTATCAAACAGCACAAAATTGTGATGTCAGAGCC
>NMRA01000051.1:1144712-1248954 GCA_002633005.1 Phoronis australis
TTTTTACTTCATAAGGTCATTCCTAGTCATGTTACTTATAGGGTTTAGAGTCTTGTCATCTTAGGTCAAGGGTTTATGTTTAGGTGTTGGGAATGACGTTCGCCATTTACTATAAGGGCTCCACTCCTTTTCTTTAGGGAAGGGAGGAATGTAGTAAATGTCGACGTTAGTCTCGGCTGTGGCGTCTCTATGTTGTGATGTCCTTTTCGTGTCAATGTTGGTCTTGGCCTGGTGCGACATCTAACGCCAGAAGAGCCCAGCCGAGGTCATACTCCGATCACGTGACGAGTCAACCATCGAGACCACGTGACAAGATCGTCTGGGCCTTCTGGAGTTCGCTGCCGTCCTGTGCGGACGCAATGTGAGTATCCTCCAGACTTTGCTCTTGCACCGTGTTAATAGGCCCGAACCTGTGTGCCTTCTTGGCCAACCGACACCCATTATTACAACAGGAGCTTCACAGTCTCTAGTGCAGAGCCAGTAGAGACTGTCATGTGCCTGTGGTCACTGTCTACCGAGTACGTAGCCTTGGTACAAAGCTGTATGTATATAAATTTTGACGACAGTCATCATACAGCTAGCTGGCTGGCTACCGAGTACGGTACCTTACGAGCAAGTGCAAAATTTGGTGCACGTCCAGTGCACCGCAGGTATCCATTGCGGTAACTCATTAAATCACCATTCAGCCCACATCGCATAGAACTAGCACCAACGATAATAATTAACCAAATTACCTGGAAAGGGACTGAAAACTGCATCTTATCAATCGGCATGAGCATTTTGTGGGAGCAGCCATAGTCACCTTCCACACGCATGTCCGGATGTGGTTGACCGGAAATGCTCAAGTGCTCATCAACTACCAGCGACCACTGATAAATTATGTCATTTATTTCTAAATAAAGCCAGTCAGTCATGTCGTCTTTCAGGCGTGTGAGTGTATTTAGAAGTGGATATGTTGAAGGAAAGGTAATCGGAACCAGATTATCGTATTTTACTCTTATTTCAATCTTGATTAAATTAGTCTTGTTTGGCATCTCCATAAATAACATTCAACATCGTCATCGTCATTGAGACATGTCATATCAAGTGACATTATATTCATTATAACAAAAGTCAGTTGAGAGCCTCGCCCACTGAGCTGTCATCTACTCATTCATGATTACTCACTAGGTGTTACCAAATGGGAACTACAATGTAGTGAAATGTGCTTGGTCCCTGGTGTTAATATGGACATTAGGAATGCTAGTATTTCACCATACTAAAAAAACAATACAAGGGGTTATCTCCCTTTCCTCCCTTCTCACCAGCAACACTAGATCTTCTGGAAAATTTTCCTTAGTTTTGCAATCATAAGTGAGTATATATAACAGAATGACCTCACTCACCCCTTAGCACCCCTCTCCTTATAGTCAGGTACTTACTGAAAGCCGTGTCACTGTGATTCTGATTTTGCTCTTGTCTCTTGTTTTTTACAATTGTCTCTGTGTCATTGTTCTGTTTTGTCTTACTGCAGGTTTTTAGAGTGCCAGGAACTCTCGAAGAACTTCTGGAAGATATAAACTCCAAGCTGCGCATTCATGCAGATAAACTATACAATAGCCAGGGTGCTTTAGTTGATGATTTGACTCTTGTGAGGTGAAGATTGGTCAAAGATCATGACAATTCTTTTAAGTACCATAAAAGTTTGTTATTAGTTTTGATATTGATTTTCTAACAGTGTGCTTTACCCTCCAAAATAAATAAGAGCTTTCCAGTTCAACACTCTGTCCTCCTCTTTTAATTTTCTCAATAAACAATGTCTACAGGCAGTCAGTTGATTTGATAATTAGTCCTCTTAGTTCAGACAAAGTTACATTTCCCTTTTGAAAGCACTTCTGGTGTTGTCTTGGCAGCCCTTGCTGTCGATATTCTACCCTTTCTTCTGCAATCCTTTCTTTGTTGAGACCATGTAGCCTGCTTTGTGTGCGAGTCTCCTCTCTTTCCAGACATGTTTCGAAGTCCCATTTATGGAAAAACCCACAAGCAGAGATTTCAGGCATTCATTGAGTAATAACAAGTATGAGTGTTGTTCCTGTACTATACCACCAGACCTCTGTGATTATTATTTATTGATTCTACATTTTTTTATGTCATCCACTACATTTTCCAGTGAATGTCCCACTCGTAATCATTTTATGTGTGAAATTATTAATTTTGCTATAAACTCATCTTCTAGTGAAAACTTAACTATGGACTTAGACCAGTTTTCTACTGTATCTCTTCATACGTTGTAGCCAAAAGTACGTTGAAGACATAAAATTTTTGATTTAGACCCCTTACAACAAAAAGTTGGTCTCAATTTTTAAATTTTTTTTGTGACTTGTCCCAACTTATTCCTTATTCAAATGAGAAGTGATTTTTGAGAATTAATGTCTTGTTATTTCTTGAGATATGCTGGATGATTAACTTGGCAGGCCATGACAAGTCAAATTGTGGAGCCTTGTATCTAGGAATAATGAACTGTTATTTATTTCGAAGTCTCTATTGTGACCAAGGAACAATTTCGAGCAATCTCATAGTGAGATGTTTTCTAAATCAAAAATTGTTTTTCTGTAACAGAGGGGGTGGTTTATAGCCACTTTAAAACATATTCTGTAATTTATTGTTTCAGAGACAGTGACATTCTTCATGCCTCTGAACCAAACTGTGATATCATGGCCAGTACTGACTTGAATAGTTGCGAGACCAGCGCACATTCCATTACCCTTAATTCCCTGTCCAAGCCTTCCACGTGTTCCCAATTGGCCCAGGACAGTTGGGCCACACTCAACGTTGGTGGGACATACTTCACCACCACAGTCAACACTCTGGTTATGAAAGAACCCACCAGTATGTTAGCACGCATGTTCTCTCCCACAGCCAATGGTGAGTTTGTAAAGATTGCTCGTACCATCATCTTCATTGACATATTTCGTTACTTCCAGTAGCAATGTTTCAGTGCATCATTTAGTCAAAAGCAAACAATTGGAATTTTAATTAAATACGTCACTTATCATACCTCATCAGCTCGCCAGAAGCCGCAGTGGAAAGTAGTTATTGAGAGACTGAGGCATGCTTGTGGACTAGCTTGTTTCAGATGCTCTTTTTGCACTGACTATTTTTTTCCAGGTAACAGCTGGTCCAGCAGAGTTGACCATAAAGGGGCTTACCTCATTGACCGCAGTCCACGCTACTTTGAACCAATTCTCAACTATCTCCGACATGGTGAAATCATCATTGACAAGAATGTCAATGTTCAAGGTAGGTTATAAACCATGAAGGACATTTAGAAAGTTACAATTTCAATAAAAATCGCAAAACTTGTGATTGTTGAGACTTATGCTCAGTTTCCTGTGAATATATGCACCATTTTTGAAGGTCACTCTGGCTGAATGAGTGTGTGCAAAATCGCTTGATGAACAATGATCATTGATCTGTTACAGGTGTCCTAGAAGAGGCCAAGTTCTTTGGTATGACTGGTCTGGTTGATGTTCTGGAGGCTATGGTGGATAAAGACATGCCTCCTTCGGATGACACCCCGATCACACGCAGGGAACTTACCCTGGCACTCATGTCTACATCTGTGTCTACAGAACTTAGATGTCAGGTAGAAAAGAAAATCCTTCAGGAGGGTTGGGGTTCATTGGGCCTGTTGATGATTTCGTTTCTGCATCATTCGTGGCTCAATGTGCTTCACCTTTACCAGGACCAGATGTTGATACTCAGTTGTACAGCTGACAATGCAGTATCTAGTCCTCATTCTAGGACACAGCAATATGGCAGCTGTTGTCTTGAAATGAAGTCACGGCTCTAGTAGACAGCCTGCCAAGCTAACCACTGAGCCACAGATGCTGTTTTAGATGTCCAGTAGATTACTACGTAATGCATGGATTAGGTTAGGTGTCTCGCTCAGAATTCAGCACATTAAATTATTTCTGTTTTAAAGTAAAATAAGTGGTTGATTGTACACATTACGTAAGTAATTGGACAGAATTCTGTTTTTCTCTCATGGCGTACAGTGGCTCCTCCTTTCTGTTACTCCGTTGGTGAATTTCGATCGCACTGTGTCGTCATGATTGGAAATTCCACTATGGTCAGAAATCATTACGGAATTTTCGTTCGTTTTGTCTGATCATTTTTGGAGTGCTCTGTACATGTTTTAATACTGTTTTATTTCACTAATTAATTTTTGTCATGCATGCTTACATAGTTTTCTCTGGTGTCTCAGTATCAGAGGGCTAGTGATGGTGTACCAATTAGATGTGTGTGTGTGTGTGTGTGTGTGTGTGTGTGTGTGTGTGTGTGTGCACGTGTGCACGTGTGTGCACGTTCACGTGTGTGCTCATTCATTCGTGCATAATATCTAATGTCTTTCTTCTACATTGTCAGGGATTAAACTTCTCCGGTGCTAATCTGTCCAAGCTGGATCTCAGGCAGATCAACTTCAAGTATGCCAACTTCACTGGTGTTAACCTGTCTGGGGCCAATCTGTCGCACTGCAACTTTGAGAGGGCGGATTTGTCACATGCCAACCTTGATGTGAGTACACAGTGAATGTACATAAAGTAGATATCGAGACACATCGTTGTATTGCTTGACCCGATAATGTCGCCATGGTGGCTTTTTGAGTGGACATTGATTTCACCAAGTGCTGTATGTATTTGGTATTGGTGGATTTTGAAGTGAGGAATATATTGTATGTGGCTCTGGTAATGGCATTTTTGTTGCCGCACCTCAACAAAACCCATGACATCATGTCTCAGCCATTGTTGGCAGATTGGTTATGATGTTTTTATAGATGAAGTTGCAGACGAGGTGATTTGGTTTGGAATTCAAAAGGATTACACTCCTGCTAATTAGTGAGTTTTGATGGCATTAAGAGCTCTCAAAGAAATAAAGTTATAAAGAGACAATGTAGCTTAGAGGTTCGAGCTAAAGACTCCTGGTTGGGAGAACATGCTTCAAATGTTAGCTTACACTGGCAGACTATTCTAGCTAGCATTGCACATTGGTGTCTTCTACTCGTCTGTGCTCAGTATTAATTGTGAATGTTGGCAAGGGGATGACTAAGAACTTGGATATAATGCGAAAGCAATTTCTAGGGGTGTGTTCATATTTGATATAACTAGAAGCATCATGAGTTAAGTACAGATATATATTTACTGTTTGAATAGAGAAATCAGTTGAAGTTCAGTTCAGAGAAAGTACAAACAACAGAATGCCATAGCTGCTGGTTGATGTTTATTTTGAACTCGTGATGATGCATGAAGAACATTATCGCTGTTCTGGCTGAGAAATGCATTTTTTGGAATATTGTTGAATCCTATAGTATAGAATTTTGATGTTAATAACTTTGACCAGAGCTATAAAACAATAGAATCTGTTGTATTTTTTGTTATTTTATTACACTTCGGCATTTCTCTCCATTGCTTGCCAGAAGTTTGCTGAAATCAAGACCAATGACTTTATACGTTAAATACACTTTAATTAGTCTGCCATGTATTGAAGGGGATTTAGCTCAACCAGCTGGGTATTTGACTGGGACTACCAATGTTCTAGTTTCAATTCCACACTGGGACTAATCCTAGAAAAAGAGTATTCTCACCGATAATATTATGTCTGACACTTTAACAAAGCGAAACATCATCTTTTATACTAATCTATTTTGTGATTGTGGTTATTTCCAAATTTTCAATATAACTGTGGCCAGAGTGTGATGTCATTAAGAGCACTGTTTGTCAAATTTTGGAGCTTTGGTGGTGTCTGTAGCAAGATGTGTGTTGGTGTTGCTATGGTGTAACTGTATGTTACTGTTGCCAGGGTGCTAACTTGCTGGGAGTGAAGATGCTGTGTGCACACTTGGAGGGCACCTCACTGGTGGGGTGCAACTTTGAGGACCCGGCAGGCAGTAGAGCCAATATGGAAGGTAAAGTGTAGGACACTACGTCTCCAAAACACTTTGTCTTTTATGTTCGTATTATAGCCAGTTATCAAGTCCATTTTGTAGGTGTATTTTTGTTGCGAGTTGTCGTCAGGGTTTAGTCGACGTGCAGATTTTTATTTCATCCAAGCAATAATAATTAGACGTTAGCCCTCACTGAGCAACCTTTGCCTGTCAGAGACTTAATTGCTGGTTGTAGTCAAAGGAACTCATCAACCATATGATTACGAAAACTCACTGTTGAAATAAACCGAAACTTCAGCTGATCAATCGATTTATTAATTAATCTGATACCGAAAATGCCTGCACTTCTTGCTGAGAACTTTTTTTCTGGGTGTGGGTTGTGTTCTCTGAATTCAGCTCCAAATTATTTTTGATATTATTTTAGTGCGACTTTTGTGTACTAAAGTGCAATGTGGTTTATATGGATTGATGGCCCCAGCATTAAAGCTCTAAGTTCGAGTCTGGACTCGAAATTTTAACTTGAATTGGAAATTAGGGGTCGTAAAATATCCACTTAGACTAGAAACTTGAATGGGTAACCCATAATATAACCTATCACGTCTTGAGTTCATACGAAGTAGAACAGAAAGTGTCAAAATTTATTGGAGTTGAATTCGGAGATTAGGTCCTTAGCCTCGATATGTCATTCTCTCAATTCTTAGCTAAAATTGAAACATTCTAGGTAGACCATGTGTGGAATTTGAAAGACCTTAGTGTCTGCCGCCTCGCTTAATTCTTTCACTCATTGTGCGCATTTTGTAACAGAGGCGTTAACCATTGTTAAATAATCTTAAGTGTTTTCAATTTTTAACTGCCGCTTTGTTTTACAGGTGCAATAATGAAGAATGTGAACTTGGAAGGAAGTCACATGGCTAGTGTCAATTTAAGGGTAGCTACGTTAAAGAATAGCAACCTGCAGAACTGTGATCTAAGGGGAGCTGTACTGGCAGGGGCTGATCTAGAGGTGAGTGGGGGACTACTATGAGTAACTTAACTGAGGGGTATTGTACCAGCAAGGGCAGATTTAAAGGTGAATGGGGAAGTACTGTTACACGTAACTATTTACTGAGGGGGCTGTACCAGCATGGATGATCTAGTGGTGATACTATTGGGGTAAAGTAACCATTTATTGAGGGATACTGTACCAGTGTGGTCTAATCTAAAGGTTAATGGCGGACTATGATGGGTAATCATTTACTTGTGAGGGCTGAACAACCAAGAGCTGATTTAGAGCTTAGTGGAAGGACTTACTTATAGCTACTTACTGGATTGTTGTGAGTATACGGTGTTTTCTCTAACAGTTTGTACACTAATGTACAAACAGTTTTTCCATTGAGAACTTCGTGTTCCAATTAATAGAGACTGGCTGTATGAACGATTAGAGAATGAAATCATGTGATCGAATTATTAGAGATAAAGATTGATGATAACAATGATTTCAGCAACGGCCTCCAAAACAGTGGTTTGGCAATGTGAATTATATCACAAGTAATAAAGTGTTGTCCTGGATTATGGATTACTTCAAAATATAATACTTAAACGCTTGGTCGCTTTGTTTTTTTCCCATTTTCGCAAACTTCAAAAATCCTGTCGGCTTCAATACCTCCGTCTGCCACACTAAGTTTCTGACTGCAGTGCACTAGACAAAACATGTGTTTGAAAAAAGCCAAAGACATGTGACATAACTCACGAAAGGTGTCAAATTCTCCGTATTTTGTTGAAATTTCCCCGGTTTTGGACCAATAGTCCCAATTTTCTCAAAATCTAGTTGCCGGGTTATCGAGGATGTGTTGCGGCCAAAAGGACAGTGTCCCTCACTGGGTTCGTGTAATTTGCTGCCGCTCAATTTCAGATTTCAAAGGTTGGCAATATGTTTGTGTATCATCTTGAAGTAATAAAAAATGCAAGTAAAATTTTGTTTTTCGCATATTGCATCTCAGTCAAACTTGCGTTACCAGATTTCACCAATATTGCTGGCGGCTCTTTAGAAATATATATTTTTGATAACTGTACGCACAAGCATGAATTTTCTCAGGGTCAAACAGAACTGTTGTGTACCCTGGCACTTAATTGAAATTTCTCAAAAGTTAAAGGGGTGCATGTTTCACGTAATGGCAAATAAGTGGCGCTGGGCGGTCGAGATGAGGCACCTGAACTAAACCTTACGTTGACAATTCATTGGGTCACAGAGTCTCGAACCTTAAACATCCCAAACACAAAAAGAAACATCTGAACTTAGTTTCTCAAACATTTATTTCGTCAAACAGCTAATTAATTACTCTCTGACTCAGGACTTTACAGGTAGCATGCGTGCAGTTCTACTCATGTCACATGACTGTAAACATAAATTTAATTTATACTGTAACCACTGGAACACGTGAAGCTTGCACGTGCTCACTTCTGCACTGTTGCCATGTGAGAATAGCTGTAATCCAACCGGAGCGCTGCATGGTCGTTGCTCGTCTGCACTCTACAGCACTAACAAGACCACGGAATGTCACGGTACTATTACTCCGCAATTTTTAAAAATTTTTTGTGTAATACTATTCTGAGGGTAACAGAACCTTTGTTGGGAAAATCCATGGTTATGACATTTTATCACCATTTTACTGCCATTTCATTAATATCCAAAAGCATGTACAAATTATTGTTTCAGACGGTTATATTTGTATGAATTATTTTTGCTTCAGACACCTCTTGTACATGTATGAACTATTAGAGACGTCTCATTTCAAGGGAGGTGTACGGACTATTAGAGTGTATGAACTGTTAGAAAAATCACTGTATGCACAATCTAACTCGAGCTGACTCGCAAAAATTCATTGGGATTTGTGGTTAGCTTATCTAGTTTTGCTGGCATAGTAATAGCACCCAGTGATGATAGTCATTCTATTTTATTAGTTAGTAGTTAATTTCCATTCTCTTGCTTAGCAATATCTGGGAAATCAATTATAATCCGACCGTGGTTTCCATTCCAGAACTGTGACCTTTCTGGATGTGACCTGCAGGAGGCCAACTTGCGAGGCGCCAACCTCAAGGGGGCCATGTTTGAATTGATGCTTAACCCTCTGCACATGTCGCAAACTGTCAGATAGTCAGCGGTGTTGAGGAAATATGGAACTTCTGATATCATGATTTTGCATATCAAACCCTGCCGATTTTCGATCCGAAGAAATATCAGGTTTTTAAAAAATCTACTGTATGTATTATCTAAACTGTATTTGTGACAGTTTTTTTGTGGATTGTGTGAGAAATCCAGAAGTTGGTATATTGGAGTTGTCTTGTGTAGCAGTGATGGGTTATTGTTCAACTGTTGTTCTGCTGCGAGTAAGCTTCATCAATGTTTTACAATTGATATGCCATTATATTTAGGTAAAATAATGGGCTGAAACCCCATCTCTGTGCCATGTTATACAGAAAATCAAAGTAACTATTAAGTATTTAGGGAATGGAAATGCTTTGAAGGTTCTGTTTATTGGTTGCCAGTCGAGTGACTGAAGTGGAAGTAAACTTTGCTCATAAGTTAATGAAAAGATACTATTGTCATCAGGTTAAAAATAAGTGCTTTTGTTTTGTCACAGGATTTTAGTTGAAGAACCAAATAAACATGCACATTCTAGTCTAATCCTTGTACACAATTGAATAATTCCATGCTAATGGACTAAAACACATTTGTGCAATCATAGTCTAGTACATGGTCTGCCAACTCTCTATTTTTTCAATGGACAAAATCTGTGGTTGTACGCACAAGGCATGAGCAACACTATTGGCTGGGAGGTCTTCTGCTACTAACCAGAAAGTGGCGCCTCTTCTGGGAATTCCATATGAAAATATCGGAGTTGCAAACCTGTCGTCTACAATATAGGTACAATATATAGTAAACATTGTCTAGTTTAGGCACAATGTTTGTGGACAAGTGGAATTTCATTTTTGTCAAATTTCTCATAACTTTTCAGGAAATTTTGCTGTTTTGGTACCATGTGTATGTCAGACGTGTCAGCAAACATTTGGTAAAATGTGACCATTTGTAGCAACGTTTTAAAGAATTCAAATGACAACTTCTGATATTATTTTTGTCCCAAATTGAAGACTTTTACCAAAATATGATGTTGAGGGTTTCAAGCTATGTCTAAATCTTTGTGCTTCTAGTAAAAAGATTTTGATACATTTGGACACATCTAAATATACTTTAGTCTTTCAGACTCACCACTTTTGAATTCATTTGCTGCTCGAAAATCATTCACGCCATGTTTCCACCCAAAGTGATATTTTCTAAAGAAGACCTTGCAGGATGTTGACATGAAGCTGGTCAGTGAAATAAAAAAAACCTAAAATGTCCGATAGCCCCAAGCTTCAACTGATGTAAGATGTCCTTGTACAAGAAATTTCAGTCTCTACACATTTGTTAACTAAAGATTTATAATTGGCCTATTTTGGGTAATCTCCATCAATGGTTCAAAAATTAACCTTTCAGTAGTATTTTGCTGTGAATCCTGAAAATTTCCAAATTTGGCTTTCTTTGGAACATCTCAGAAATGGCTGGTCAAATTCACGTGAAGCTTTCAGATACTTTGATTTTTGCACAGTTCTTCAAAATGCTTTTTTTGAAAACACATTGCCTGAAATTTGAGAAATATGATTAATGTCAAAATTACCCTTGCCCCACGTTTCAGAATGAAGACAATCTTTGTGGGAGATTCTGTTTCCCGAATTCTAGAGACTGTCCCAAACTGGAGAATTTTTACTGTTATAGTAATTTGAACAATCATCCTTGAATAAAGATTAGTACACAAAAATTCTGAGCAAATCAAAAATTAAACTTTATTAAACAGACAAGTTTTCATTGCACTTTTTACAATAAAGACACCATTAATTAGATACATGGACACTGGTTTTCATAAAAAATCGGCAATTACTTCATTGTCAAATCAGAGAAATTTACAAGCAAAATTTTCCAATAATTCCATGTTAGCTGTGCTCTGATTTTGAAGACTATTCTCAATAATAACACCCATGAAACACGTCTTCCACAGGTGTAATATTTTATTACAAAAACTCCAGTGTCATAATATGGAAGATGCTATGTTATTGCTGCTGTGACGTCTTGCTTTGCACAACAGAAGGTTTAAGTGTATAACCCCACATTCCATCCAAGAAGGGAACCCAATTTGTTCCTTACTCAGATGAGCAGTGATTCTGGGCTTGCAAAGAGCAGAGTTCATAATTCCTAAAGATCTTCTTAGGCATAAATTTGGCATGAAAAGCCAACTTGCACAGCCCGACTATAACAAATTGTCAGCTCTTTGGAAGCCCTGAAATTGCCTTCAGTTTGGCAAAATTATAAAACCATTTTCTTTATTATGAGTGGACATCGAAGTCAAAAGTTGTTTTTGTGACGGATGGTAAGTTTATGTTTATAGCCTCTTTTAATTAAAAAACAGTGAGAACTGTTTGCACAATTTATTGTATTTACAGGATATGCAGTTACTTAGCAAAGCAAAGTGGCATGTTTCAAAATAATCAATGCCTTTACAATGGACGACAACACATGTATAAACCACCTGTTCAGTGTACCAAACAGGAACATTCAGTCATTTATAACAGTATGATTTAATTTACACATCTGACCACTGAGTACATATTGAATATTCAGCTCCCATCCTGAGTATTTGTAAACTCAAGGCACAAACCGTCAATCAGGTTAACTTAAAAAAAAAACATTCAAATCTAGGTATCTGATTAAAAAGTTAATATGCTTAAGGTGATTTATAATAATTTAATTTTTTATTAATGTTGACAGAACATGCAAAAAATTTTCCCTTATGCAAGAATGAACCACATGACATAATTAGGTGTTTCGTAGAGTCGAGTCTTAGCAATAATCATAGAAACTGTAGGAAAAATTAATATGAATATGTAAACCTTAAACCAGCGTGGAAACAAAGATCGTAAACATTTTGAAGTCTGGCCTGCATGGTTAGCAGGAGGTTCTATGTTCGAGTCCTGGTCGGGCAGTGGCCAACAGGTGGTGTGCAGGCTAGACTTTAAAAAGTTTGCAAACTTTATCATTAGGTACTAACAGTTGGTTATCTAAGACTGACCAAATCCCTCCTTGTTAAAAATTCTATTGATTCAGTGATAATTTCCTTCTGGGTTCATTTGCAATCATCTTGTGGTAATTTCTGCATTCCTACAGTATTTATCCTTTTCAAAAGTTTCCATCACCTTGTTGAAGTTAATTTTATTAAGTTTTCTTTGCAAAACCTAGACAAGCGACTAACCATATCTGGGGCCCATTTTACCAGTCATAGCTGAGACTGTCATATCTGAGATTTTTATTGGGACACAATTCATTAATTGGTTTTTAAAGAATTGTTCTGCAAAACCAGTGGTTGAAATCAAGAACACAAGTGATTAGAATGTGAGACCGGGCAAAAACACTGCAGACCAGGGGCCCGTTCCAAGAAAACTGACTTAATCAAAACAAATCTTAAATTTTAGTCAACCTTAAAAACCTAAATTTGTCTCAAGCCCGTTTTAAGAAAAAGATCTTGAGTTTTGTCTTAATTTTGACTAACTTTCCGAATGTGGAAGTTTCAAAGTTCCGAAGCTGAGACAAATCTTAGAGTTAAGTCAAAAATGAACTTAAGTCAGTCTCTTGGAATGGGCCCCAGATCCCTAAAACAGTATGGCCAGAAACAAGATACTCTGCTTGGCCTACTGGCACTCATCACTGATTGGGAGAAGTAAATTTGCGCCTGACCACTGGATTGCTTGTATACCCTGGTAAAGTAGCCTTAATGCCAATGTTCAAAGTTCATGTTATTACAACTCACATATTTTGTATCCATTGGATTTGATGTCTATATCACAATTTCAACTGTGCAAAAAAGACGAATTCCATGCAGTAATAGTCACTTACAAGCGTAGTGCATTTTGAGAACTACTTTTCCATACACTGTAAACAGGCATCAAATTCAGGTTCTCAAAATCGGGACCCCTGCCGAGAATTACATAACAGCCCCATCTTCATCCAACGAGAATTGTCCAAGGTCCAGTCCACATCTGATGTTGATGCCATCACAAACCCATTTCATGAGATCAATTCTCACGTTTCTACACAAGTTTGTGCCTGTTGACATGTCATAAAGACCCATTGAAACTGGTAGGGGTAATAGCCCTATCCCCATGCAGTACCTCGGTCACCGCCAGTAGGTGAGAACTGTTGTCGCTGCAGGTCTACACATACAAATCATTTCTTGGCATTATCGTGACATGGCATAAGGGTCCCAAAAGTGGCCTCTGTTGGGCTATGACATTAACTCACTCCTCTGAGCATTGTTATTACTGCATAGTGGTGTCTGTTGTGGTGGTTGTTTTGCATCGCATTGAGAGCCATTACCGACGGTTTGCTGCTTTTCTATCAGTTCTCTATAAATCAACAATTGAAAGAGAACATGTTAAAGGTGGTATTTAACTGATCACAATCAAACACAGTTCTAACAAGAGCAAAACAAAACACTGACATGTCCCCACAATGTACCAAAAATGATATGCTCCTGGGGAGCTTACAAGAAGACAACAACTTGCCACAAGGGGTAGCTGCAGTAGTCAAACTTGACACCTTTTAAAAGTAGCATCAACGTGTATGAACAACTTTCAACATCTGCAACAAAGATGAAATAAAACATGTGCCATAAAGGGACACAGCACTAGACAACCAAAAATGAGCAGGTCAAGTCTACTTAATCTGTTCATAGAGAACAATCATAAGGTAGACACAAAATGACTTAAGGGGAACAGCACTTGTTGGAGTCTACTCAAGACTGCTAGCTGCCATCATCTCCAAAATGGAACGGGCACACTACATTAGTCAAATCCACCCCAAAATCAACTGGTACCAGCGCATTGTCATAACATACCTCTATGTCAAAGATTCCTTGAAATCCATCAATTGTTTTTCTAGATATCATTTGCAAATGCTCCCCTTCCCCCAACTTAAAAATAAGACCCTTGTCAAAACCAAAATGGCCACTATAGGGTGCTGCAGAGGTTGAACTCACCAAAAATCAACAAGTGCTAGTGCTGTGCCATCACATATCACTGAGTTAAGACTTTTCTTATCCAAACAATTCTGAAAAGCCCCACCCCTGACAAATTGAAAAGTGGCATGTACTGCCCTAGTGATACCCTGCACTTTTGTGTCAAATTTCAGCAAAAAACCACGTCAGGTTTTTGAAATATCAAGCAGACAGGACAACCAGACAAAATGTCCACTGAAGTGGTAAAATCCACCCAAATCATTAGCATCACATAACCCTAGGTCACTTTTCATTGAAATCCATCAATCAGTGATCTAGACACCAACTGCTTTTCCCTAAACTGAAAAGCCCCTTGTCAATGCCAAAACGAACAATAGATGGTGCTGCTTAGGTCATATCCACCTGAAAATTGACTGGTGTCAGTGCATTATTGTCACGTGTGTCAAGTTTCATTCAAATCTATCCATTGGTTCTTTAGATATCATCCGAAAAAACTCTTCCCAAAAATGCTGAATAGCCCTGCCCCACTGACAATGGGAACGGGATAGACTGAAAAGTAGAACTTGTGTTTAATTTCATCAAGATCCAACCAGGAGTTTTTGAGATTACCGAGCGGACACCAAGGCAACCTGATGCTCAGAAAGGATGATTGTGCAACCGCATGTTTATACATGGGCGCATTAAAGCACAGTCAAGCAGTGTTACATTGCCAAGTTTCAAAGAAAGGTATAAAAATAAGCTAAAGGAAACTGTAGTGATTAAATTTTTGGGCATCTCAGAAACTAGTACCATATCGACAAGACTTATTTTCATTGACAATAGCATGAAAATTAAAATTAAAATTAATAGCACTTTATCAGTTCTCCAGAATTCCAGGCTTACTGACACTTTTACACTATTCTCGCAATTACCATTAGATCAGAATCAATATCACACACACCTCATCACAATATCAATGAATGCAGTGAAGTGAGATGATAAATCAATTACTTTGAAAGCTTTTCACAGTAATGAAAAGCAGTGCAATTAACTTTATTTTACCAAGCATTAAAATATACTTACACCTAATATAACTCGCATTATTATAAATTAATATCATTTTTGCAGTTAATAACAAAGCGTTTTACAAATTGCGCTCTTTAGCTAACCACAGCCAATGGAGCTTAGCTTGAATGCTTGAGTGAATTAACAGAATGATTAGAGCACTTGAAATGGCGCTGCCTTTCTACATATGGTTAAAGTGGCTATAAACAACCCTTCCATCACAAAACTTGATTCAGACCATTTACTATAAATGAAAATGGTCACAAACTGTTCCTTAGTGAAAATTGTGGTTTTTAGATAGAAAAGAACTGAGGCTGAGTTTGTTTTTTGTTTGAGATCAGTCTTTACAAGTTGACTTGTCGCAGCTTGTCATTTCATGGTCTTGAGCAATAACGAACTGTCAGTTTTTTTCGAACCCACAAATCACGTCCCTTCCGAGACTGGTCTAAGACAAAGTTGGTTTCATTGACAGAACAGGTCAGGTTTACAGCTGTTTTGAACGAGATATCAAGAAACATGGTTTACACCTGAGAAGTACATCAAACTGGACCTAAAGAGTGCCAAGCCACATTGGCACCAGTTTCACTGTTTTAACTGAAATTGAGGAAAAACTTGTGGCTGAATTGAAGCGGCCAAACTTTAAAAAGGGATTGCCACTTTCTAAATCTTATTACTTATAAATTCTCTGGATGTTCCTTCTGGCAGCACAAATAAAGTACAATTATGAGGAAGTTTTTTACATTTGTAACTTACGGTAACTGTCGTGTCTGCAGACTTACCCCTAGAATACCTTACACTGAAGCAATTTGCTCCCATTCAGCTGAGCGTCCACACTCCACTCCCTACACCATGCGACAAGTACGGATGCAAGAATGATTAGACACACCTGTGTGACTGTGTAACTGAGCAAGTGCACGGATGGTAATTACTTCCGCCTTATCTGTAGGTTTGTGTCCATACTATGACTTGCATTGGGGAAGTTACTCAAAAACAAGTTACCTTAGCTCGATAAGGTGAGGTAACTTGCAAAAGGGGGTCAAGTTGCCCCAGTGCAATTAGCGTCCACACACTACTAAACCTAGTGACAAATCAATCCAGGAGTAACTTGTTCTAGGGTAACTACTCATCGCACATCAGCAACCTAAATCAAGAGTAAGTCATTTTTGACAAAATGTAGGTTTATTGCACTGTTGAGCATGACAGTATCAAATATTTAGGAATACCACTCACTTTTCTCTGTTATACGGAAGGAACTCCTTTTCAAGATTTTCTAGAGGAACCTTTAGCGGATTATCATCCTGAAAAAGTTTGACATAAAATTGGAGTCAAATGAGAAGGTAAAAGCATTTAATAATTTAATTTTTCATTTAATTTTGCAGGATCTAAAAATGCCACCCAGTGTATACACGACACAAAAACTACTATACATGGCAAGTACATAAAGTACAACTAATAGTTTTAGATACAATGTTGAGAAGTTGTATGAATAAAAGCAAAAGTTTGTAGAGAGAAGAGTCAGGGCAAACATTTTAAAAAGACAACAGAATAAAAAATTCCATTAATAAGTTATACGTAAGCAATAAGGACGTTTAGCGCACGTTTCCATCATTTAGGAAGAGCAGTGGTGGGAATTCAAAGGTTTTGTATACATTAAAGAAACATTATGCTGTCAATCTTATGCCATTATAGCTACACAGTAGAACTTGCACAAGTTGGACATAATAAAACTAGAACAGGTTATTATTTATACTGACTTATTCTTATTAAAACGACATGGGCAAGAAATTGAATTTTGGGGCTCAAAAGGGGGCCTCCTATATTAATATGGACGCCCCCTTTGAAGGGGTCCTAAGAGCGGTGCTCCCATATCCTATATTAATAAAGAGGGACCCACTTTTCAGCCCCAAACTTCAATTTCTTGCCCATGTCATTTTAATAAGAATAAGTCATTTTAAATGATAAGCTGTTCTAGAATTTAGCTCAACTAGGACAAAATTCAATGGTACCGTAGTTCTAGTTCGTTCACTAGGTCCTTTACATAATTTTCGTGATCACAATTAAGAGAGGGAATTTACCAAATGGCTAGTAAGGTGGAAATGCTATTCTGTCATTGAAAATTGGTAGCAATGTCAGTCAATTTAGCTATTAGCTGTCATGACAGAGAAACAGTTTTGTCTAATTACTATTTGTGTGTACCGTACGTATTGGACAATTCTGGGGTTCCATTGATTCAAGATAGTAGGCACTAATGAGCCCATGACCAGGTCAAGCTGCCCTACACTCACCCCGTTCATGTCCGGTCTGGACATCTGTTTAGCTAACCGCTTCTTCTTTTTATGCAGGGGNTTCTTGCCCATGTCATTTTAATAAGAATAAGTCATTTTAAATGATAAGCTGTTCTAGATTTTAGCTCAACTAGAACAAAATTCAATGGTACCGTAGTTCTAGTTCGTTCACTAGGTCCTTTAGATAATTTTCGTGATCACAATTAAGAGAGGGAATTTACCAAATGGCTAGTAAGGTGGAAATGCTATTCTGTCATTGAAAATTGGTAGCAATGTCAGTCAATTTAGCTATTAGCTGTCATGACAGAGAAACAGTTTTGTCTAATTACTATTTGTGTGTACCGTACGTATTGGACAATTCTGGGGTTCCATTGATTTAAGATAGTAGGCACTAATGAGCCCATGACCAGGTCAAGCTGCCCTACACTCACCCCGTTCATGTCCGGTCTGGACATCTGTTTAGCTAACCGCTTCTTCTTTTTATGCAGGGGCTTGGACTCAATGATCATTTCTTCCAGTTCAAAGGTCGGGTCACAGTTCAAATGTTCCTTCTGTAAAGTTAAATATTGGACACCAATCATGGTAAAATTGATTTAATGATGCATCAAGATCCAAGGTCAACCCAGCAGATGTACATTCTTCTCACAATGGAGCATGAAAGAATAACTGGGTGGGGCATGTAGTTTTTGTGTAATGTAACAAAGACGAATACAATTGCTATTTTTTTCAAAAATACCTTATGTTTTGTGAGTTGATTTGTCATGATAGAAACCAAACTAAGAAACTAATCAAAAGTTCCTAACAGAGCTTTTGAGGTAACTGGTGAAGTTTTCATTTAAAAAAGGTTTCAATAAACTCGACCGAAGCGTTAATTTGCTATGAAGGCACCTTTCTTAAAAATGAAATTTTGATTTAAAAAGGTGTTAATGTAACAACAGTAAGGCACATAAATATGAAATATACTTTTGTAATCCCTCAACTTTTTTCTTTCACAAAATATATACTTTTACCAGTTGACAAAGCCTGGTTTTTTGATATACGAGTTAGAATGGAGGCCACCAAATAAGGTTTGATATGACCTTAAGGCAGCATCTGTATTGAAGTTGGGTATTTTCATAGGGCAAGTATGCCTCGTAAATAAGCGTAATCAAATAACAAACTGGTGCACAAGAGAAACAGAATTCTGTACATAACAGTATTCTACATAAGACAGAATTATTTTACAGTGAGTACAGGTACATACATCAACCAATTCTATGAACAGTTAACAATTTTGTAAATAAATTTTCTTCACAATATCCTAATACGGTAATTCTCCCCTTATTTTACACAAAATAAAACTATTTTTCTGATTATCAGGGCGTGCCATTTAAACTGAACATACAGACTGAAGTTGACGGGTGTGCGGAACTAACTGAGTAACCAAGCCCGTATGTGAACTTAACAAAATGCAGCCTACAGGTTGTCAACATGATTCAGTTAACAGTTAAGGTACTTCATCTTGTTCCAATACAACAGTACTCTACCCCCATCATGGTTTGCAGCATGTATTGACAGGACATTCATCCGAGGTCACCACTCTCACATCATGTTTTCTAACAGCATGAGATATTCTGTCTCAATGGATGAATGAAGTAGTGAATATAAAATAATCAGGTCTTATGTTGTATTAGTGTCATTTAGAGATGTTGCAGATGACGACGTCAATATGACTTTGTCATAACGGAGCTTTCAGTCACTTGCTTTTTATTATGTCTTGTCTTTGGCTCACAACACAACACCTTATGAACACAGTTGTGTATTGCTAATGACAGGGCTTTGCTTTGATATTTTCCAAAGTGTAAAGCTGACTGTGTTCGAATTAGGTGACGCAAGAAGTTCCCACCAAAAGTAGCCTCGTGAGAATTAAGTGAGGGACAAAGTATTATTTTTCTAAATAATTTAGGATGTGCAAAATGAGGTGAGCATGCTAAATAAGCTGAGAATTACTGTATCATGGTGCCTGTCACTTGTTTAAATTACCTAAAACAATGGAGGGTTTCTAATCTGATGCATAGACTGAACGGCAACTAAGATTAGAATTGTGCAATAACTTCAAATGTTTTGACCTACCAACACCACTTCTTGGTCTATTGCTAGATTGCTGGATTTACACAAAATAAAACTTTTGACACTGGTTGAGTTTACACATGTGCTGATCCAAATGAGCTCCATGGAACATTTGAATGGAGCATCAACATGGAGGTTATGGACAGGAAGTCACTCTGCACATGCTCATAAAATGTGATGCATGATATCATATAAGTGCTGCATGGAAAATTTATCTTGAGACTGGTGTGCATATTAGTCTTGCAATGATTCAATGACTTGTCGCTGACATACTTGTAAAAGAAACAAATCAAAACAAAATCACTTTAAAACGATTCTGTGATTTCACTAAAAAATTTAAAATTCAGGCAAATGGGGTAGTCTCCTCAGATGCATGCAAATGTATACACCTGGTATTTCTAAACATTACCGTAGTAAAAGTTCACATAAATGAGGAAAAGTTGTTTCATGAAAAGTGACTGATGACTTAAGACAGAGTTTGGTTTTACATTCCAAACAAATTATTTCTGAAACATAAACAAATCTTACTTCAGCAAAAGTACAAAGTCTCTGAGAATATACCCACGACTGCTAGTAAAACTGAGAGAATTTGTACAAATTTAATGGCTAAATCTGCATTCAAGAAACTGAGAGTGTAAGACTCGAAGTCTTTCAAGTCACTTTTCATAAATCAGACCCCTAGACAGTATCTCACAAACCTATTTCCTGCATGTTTGGGAAGCTTTCAGTCAACCACTCCAATTCGAGGCTCTACAATGAACTGGTTTTGCATGTCACTGAGTACTGACAATGCTGTTCACTATGAGAGACAACTATAACTGGGGGCTCATCAGATGACATTCTGATAATGAAACTGGATCAAAACTTGGATGTTCTGTTTCCATAGCAATAAAGACGATACTGCCCTGTGCTATCAAAGGAAGATTTGCAAGCAGCCAAGGAGAATTTGCCACTTTTATGTGAATTTTAAACATTTCTCAACAACACCAGACAAAAATTTGCACATGGTGGAGGAGACTTCACTTCATTTACATGAATTTTAAACATTTCAGCAAGATCACAAAATCGAATTTATTATGAATCTTGGTATCGATTTCATTTCAGTGTTTTTCTTCAGGGGTGATGTTGACAACAAGTCAGCAAATCGTTGCAACACTGGTATCTTGTGCTACGAAACCAGTCCAGGAGAAAATCACAGCATTTACCTCGTAAACGGATGACTCATAGACACTGCACTGCCAAGTTGTTCCATGTCATTAACTGTAAAAACTGCCATATACATCTAACATGTTTTACGTTATAGTCTCCGGTTCAAGATTTACGAACATTACAGTCTTGTTACAACCGATCAATGCACACTCACGGATGGAATAAATGAGGGTTTTATCTTGCGATGGAGCACGTGCTCAAACTCTACATCACTCATGTATGGATGGTTCTTAAGATCAGACAATGTTGAGATTCTGTGCCTTGGATCAATGTTCAGCAACTGAAACATGGTGTAACTTCCAATTATTTACATGAAACACTTCCAACAATGCAAAAGTTCTAATTTGATGCAACAGGAAGCAGGTTGCATTAAACTTCAAAAATTTAATCACAATACAGTAAAACCTTGCTTATTTCGACAAAACTGCCCCCTTTTCAATTTTCAAGGCCTTTATCTGTGAATGGCCACAGTTTTCAAAATTTTGCCTGATATGGTAGCTATGGAAAAGCATTAATTTGGTGCTCTATAAATTTTATGGAAGAAAAAATGAAAATTAAACTTCACTTGACTGCCATACTGTAAGAGAGGTTTTACCACAACATTGTCATGCACTCAGTGCAGGGTTCTGATGCCATAAAGCAATGATACTTATCAAGCAAATGTTTGAAATTTCATACTCTAGGCAGATTTAAGAGGTCCTCCCCTTCTAAGAAAATAACCAAAGATAAAAAATGCTGTCATCATGTCATTTTTAGGGCTTACGCAGTCATTTTTCTTTACAAAATTGTGGCTGGGCTCACCTTGAGACATCTAAACCAATATAGTACAACCCATCCAGTCCAAAAATTTAGGGAGTACCATATACTTCTAACACCTATGGCATTTAAACTGAAGAATTAAAAAATCGGGGGGTGTGTTCAAAGCCAAGCATGGGCATTCAAATTTAGACAAACAAAATTTTAACTAAATTGAACCAACTTGTGTCTAAATGATTTGCAGTATGTATTACAACTACTTTCCGATTGGCTCACGTTTCACCTGTGATTGTTCATTTTCCCCTGATGATGATGAAAGTGTCCACTGAAACATTGGATGTTTTACATAGTATGGACCGGATGGATATCTATGCTTTTGTTGATGGGTTGGCCAGAAACGAAGAATGATAATGATCAAAATTACACGTACTAAATGGATAACTGTCGTTATATCAATACAGCAATTTAATCGTCATTACATTACGGCCAGAATACATTACGCTTATTTGTATTGCATCACAATAACACTAAACAGAGTGATAAACATTATACATATTACATTGAGTCTTAGTGATCACAATTGGATGTAGCTTACAGCGGCAATCAGAACTAACCTTCAGTTACAACATATTGATCTTACAGCCACCAAGCACACGTCACAATTAAAAGCAAATCTATGAGGAAATTAGAAGATCCATATTTCAATTACTGCATGGTTCACTTGCTTGGAAAAAGATATTTGTGGAATTGTCAATTTTAAAAACAGTTAAAGGCCTTTTCGCACTAGGCATTTACAAAAGTGATTTAGATCAGACCAAATTTAGGACAGTATTAATTTTGCTTAAATTCCAGAACGGATCAGATTAGTGAGCCAATTACATAAGCAAAAGTATTTAATTATTTCTTGACAATCCTTAATTGTTTGATCCAACTGCCCATGGTCTGCCTAACAGTTTGTTTGGGTTGCGTTTCTGGACAATACAATTGCAGTCAAATCAAAAATTATAGCTGAAGTTCCTTAATAACTTAGTGTGCAAAAAAGGTTTGACCCAATTAATAGCTCATATGCTAAAAAAAAGAGGTTGCTAAAATCACACGCGGCAACCTTAACCCTAATTTTTGTTTTGCATGCCTAACAAAGCCCTATATGCTGTCTCATATCGTAGTGTGATTGTGCACGTACAATTCATATTCCTTATTAGACGTCTATTGTTTTCAAATCCCTTTGCATTTATATCGGGCTCTTTAACACACTGTGGTTACCTATGATGAAAATATGTTTGGGCCACATCACAAACCGAGTCAGAACCTGCACGTGTTCTCACAAAGTTTATGTGTATTTTGCTAACAAGTCTGATCTGATATGGCCGACTAACGGGATCGTAATTGTTTTCAGACAAATTGTGAGTTTTGAAGCTTGCTTAGGACCATTTCATTTTCAAAAATAAACCGCACAAGTGTCTTGACTACTGTCAGTCACATTGGCACGGCAACACTTTTAGTCCACAGCTTCCCATACTGCAAATTATGACAAAAATTTTTAGTTCATTCTAGTGAGAAAGGCAATGGTAGGTTATCTCGCTGCAAACATTTTAAGTGTGGTCAACACACCATCTGTTGGCACATCATGTGACCTAATGAATATAAGTCTGAAAAGATTTCTGCCCTCAACTGGGAGATTGAGATTGAGATATTTTTAACCGCAAACTGATTCAGACGGACTGCAATGCCAAAGCAGCTTATGTGGTAATACAATTTACTGGCTTCAAAGAGACTGTTGTGAAAATAGCTGACTACCCATAATAATAAAATGCAATAATTTCATTACTCTTCATTGCTCTTCCATCAATTTTTTTTTGTTTGTTCGCACGATACAGGTCGCAATTTTCGTCCAATCACCACGAAATTTTTACATAACACGTAGTTTCGGAAGTACTGGAAGCCTATTATTTTTTGTCATAATCGGATTCAAGATGGCGGATGTGGTGGACATTTTGTTATCATTTTAAGATTCAAATGCTTCTGGAGGCTACAATTTTTTACGTACAGGGTTGAAAATCGGCACATTTATTGGACAGGATGCGTGCTGCAGGTATACCAGAAATTGTTCACTTCTGGTAAAAGATGGTGGAAATATAGCCACTTACGTATGCGCACCTCGATTTCGGGAAAAAACGTTTTCTCCCGTCCTGTAGAGGGCGCATTATAGGACCAGTTGCTTCGACATTTTACAGGTATTAGTTACTTATGACATGCTATTATGCAGAGCTGAAAAACCGGAAGTTGCTTTCAAGATGGGGATCTGTTGACCCATTTTCAGTCATGCTGGAGTGCCATTTTAAACAGGAAGAGAAAATGACATGATTTTTTGCATGTGGATTCTCTGAGGTATACCCTTTCAAATGGCCTGTAACAATTTTTTTCTCAGACTTACTGTTTTCGAGATATTTGACTTTGAATTTCAAAAAAACACAAAATTTCAATTTTTTTCAAAAAATTTACGGAATGGTGTGATACTATACATTCAGGTAGAGTTTGAACAGGCTTTCAGATGTTTTCCATTTTTCGCTAGGACGTCTACTTTTTGAGTTATTCGAGATTTTCTGATAGCGCTGTTCCTTTGTTGAGTGCTCTTACTGCATTGATGTTGGTTTAGTTTCTTTTAAACAAGACTGTAGCTTATTTCTTACTAATTTATGACATCTAAGTTCGTCGTATGAATATTATGATGTTGTTCATCATCGCCACCACCATCATCATATTTGTCATTTTCGTCATCATCTCCGTTCTCCAAGTGTTGCTCAAGACTGTAGCCTATTTCTTACTGATTTCTGACCTCTACATTTGTCATATGAATGTTATCATTTTTTGTATTGTTCATCATTGCCACCGTCGTCATATCTATCATCTTCGTCATCATCTCTAACGTCGTCTTATCTGTTAATTTGGCAAGTTTCGCTCCTCGGAGCGCTTTCATTTATATTTTAATCAGCGTGGTAATCTAATTCAACACTATCACAATACAGTATTGTGAAAAGCCACGGATTATAAGAATACCCTTTCATAACTGAATTTAAACATGAACCAATGACATGCTGCAACTAACATGGAGACGAGTATCCTGATTTCACTGATCGGCTAGTAGGGACACAGCTGTGTCGTTATCAGTTTGACAGTGATAGCAAAGGGAGAAAGTTGGCAAACCAATGTTCACAGAGACCTGCTCTCTCATCGTCTGCCTTCATCTGATAAGCTTACGTAATCCAGCAATTACGTTGTAAACAACACCCCTGACGCTAACTGATATTTTAAAAATATTATTTCCGAATATGTTCAACAAATGTCGTGAAGATGTGTTTTGTATGGAATACTATCACCAAAAAACCTTCAAACAGAGAAAAACGATCGACTTTCAGAGAAATTAGACTAAACATTCTCTCTGTAATCTCTGACCCTCTTGCAACCACAACATTGTGTACCAACATAATAGGCTTGTTTGTCAAGTTTAATCGAACGTGATACTTAAGATCAGATGGTAATGTTGGAAATTTCTTGGTTTTAACAGTCCAGGTGAATGTTACATAACAAAACGAAGCAAAACTACAAGGAAGCAATCTTCCTTTAGAAGACAGAGCTTCCTCCAACAAAGCTTCCTCCAAGTCCATTTTCAGTGAATTAACGTCCATATCCAGACTCGATATTCAAAGCAAAGTTAGATTAAAAAACAAGGAGTATTACAAGACACTGCTGTCTAGAAGAAATGGATGATTACATGTAATGACAGTAAAAGACAGAATATATTCTTTAGTCTTACGGTCCTTCTTGACCTATTTAGAGCACAATATAGTGGACAAGAGAAAATTCATATTCTCAAATTTCAAAAAAAAAATTAAGAAACTTTGAGTCTATTATTAGCATGGTTCATGTTGAGTAGATGCCATAAAACAACAGTTGGTGAAGTGTCCGTTATTTGCAATAAGCCAGTCAGTCTTTGAAAAGCACAAAAGAGTCAAATCTGGTAATTACTTTGTACAAACTAAGTGAAGAATCACCAGCTTTACTGCATGACAATTTCATAACCTTTCACTCAGTCTAAGTCAGATTATGTCTGTGCTATATCTGTCCGTAGTTTACCCCTCACATGTCCTCATAAGTTCTGGGTTTAAACCACACACAGACTGCATCTCTTTATCTCAGTTCATACATCCATTTCATCGTATTTGTATTTTGACAGTACAAACCCTTGTGAGTAGGCTCCTCGTATCATCCTCCAGAGATGTTGAGTAATACAACACATGAGTATCAAACAGTTGTATGACATCGTCTACAGTGTCATTGCCATGAATCTCATATGGTCTCTGGAACAGAATTGATCTCAGTAGTTCTGCGCAGGGTTCAGGATCATCATCACAAAATTGATTGAATTCCTCGCCTAATGATTTTAGTATCCAAAATTAGGAGAGGGTGCACAATGTGTGAGTGACGTGACTGCCAAAATATTGTGTAGGGGCGACCAACTGGGCAGGTTTGGAACTGTGTTTTGTGAAAACCGCATTCAGTTTTTGTTAAATAAAGGAATATGTGGTGACCAGTCAGGTCTGTTGCATGAAACAGTCCCAAATAGCCGGTATATTTGTTTCGTTCTTTACTCACAGACATAACTTTTTTATGTCATTTTACCTTTATTATGTGCTCCTCTGTGACTAATGATATTTTCTAATAATATAACTAAAACTGAGTCCTTAATTCAATCAAAATAATTAGGGAGCTTGCATAAGAAAGGACAAACAGTGTTTTCACAAGTCCACAAATACGCAGTAGATTTAGGGAACTTAGTTGAGTCCCTATTTGGGACTGTTTCATGCAACCGGGCACAGTCAGGATTAAAAATTAAATAATTGGTGTCTATTTGTTCCTTACTCAAAATGAGAAGTGATATATGGGTTTGCAAAGAACTGACATTTCGTTTTTCCTCGAGACCCTGCTCGGAGTGTAAAATGACACGTCATGCAAGTCTACAGCGCCAAACAACTTTTAGTTCGTGAAGCTCTGGAATCACCTCACATATAACAAGGGGACAAATCAAGATCAAAAAGTGGTCAAAATCAAAGTTGGTTTTTGTGATGGAAGGTGGTTTATTGTTGCTTTAAAACAAACAAATTAACATGTTGCATTCACCATAGCAATTGTAATATTTGGAAATTTTCACACATAAAGGCAGCCTTTATCCGATTATGGAGGAACAAAAAGTAACAGAAACTTCACTAAAAAGTTTTACAATGGATGCGTCGCGACAATAATGTCATTTTTATATGCCATTGCTGTCACGTGACTCACCTTTCCCCGTAACATTTCGTACATAGACGTTCCCAGTGCCCACCAGTCCACAGGATAAGAATACCCCAGGCAGTCCCCGCGTGCACACCTATACACCTCTGGAGCTACAAAAGGAAACTGACAATATGTGACAGAGACAAACCCAGGTAAATAGACTGTGAAGGCCCCTAGGATAACAACTGAATGTGTTTGTTATCCTGGGACATACTGTTAGTTTCTTCAATTTCGAACACAATATGGCCTAACACTGGAATTTCATTTTACCACAATTTTCAACAAATGACACCTATATTTTACAACCGTCTGCAAAATTCTAAGCCACTGTGGTACTAGTTACTCTTCCAAGCCTAAAATGAGAACACACAGTCTCATTTTAACTCAACTGTTGAATGCGTTTTCAAATAATTCAATTTTTGTATGTTTACATATCATCAGTATACAACTTAATCACAAGCACCATTAATTTCTCAAAACAAGGAAACAATATAGGGTTCACAGATCTTAACATATTTTTCACAGTTTCTATAAAACTAGACACTGTCAAGCCCTGGTGATTTCCACATCCATCATGTCAGTCAATGTTATTGACAGGCACTAGCTCTTTCTCAATGGTCAATAAAGAAAGCTGACCTTTTTACCAGTTTGCTTACTGATGCAACAAAATGTTCCATGGCACACTTGGAATGTGGATGTAAAGCACAACATTACCGGACATAGTTATTCAAATTTTCAAAGCCAGTTTTAAATGATTACATAATCTGTAAGCTTTTGAGTAACGACCTTACCGATTGAAAAAATTTGTAAAATACAAAACCCACTTTAAATGACCTGATTGAAAACATCGTATATCATTCACAACACAAATTCGTGGTTCCTACATTTTTTATGAAATTCCTACCAAAGTCATTGCTTACTTTGCGGGTTTATCTTAGCTTCTGGTTTGTGTATTTGGATGGGAAATTCTGGAACTTATTTTAATTCCCAGCCATATGAAAGAAAATATTTCGGCATTTAAAAGCTACTCAACATCATCCTTTAGTAGAATCCTTGGTGTCGTGAGAATTTTTGGCAATATTTCAGGAGGTACTTTTAAGACTTCAAAGTCTTAAGTCACTGTTCAAGAAACAGTGACTCGAACTCCCACAAAACCTTATTACAAAACATTTTGATTAAAAAATTGACGGAATGATTGTATGAAGTTGACTACATCATGACCTACCCATATATGGTTTCGTCCCTGAGAGTGACGTCGCCAACTGGCCATCTTCAAGGAATGTGGCGATATTGAAGTCTGTGATGTGGACATGGCCTTCCTCGTCCAGGAGAATGTTATCTGGCTTTATATCTCTGAAAGACAACAAGTCGATTGGGTTAGATTTCAATGAGAACTTCAGTGTTGCTTTTTGTTCACGGTGCGTATTGAGAATTACCGTACAGTGAAATCCCACCAACTTAGGACACAATATGGAGGACTAGTAAAATTTAATTTTTTTCCATTTTTTGACAAAAGCTAAGCAGCATAAAATAAATGCTATATGATTTTAAGTTGTGTGCCTAGGTTACTATCAGGAAATGTTTTGACAAACAGGGGGCACTAATAGCATTATATAAGATGGTGCCTTGGAAAAAAATATTTTAGAATGTTAAACAAGAGCAACGCAGAGCGTTGAAATGCGCCCACAATTGCACCGTATACGGTATCCTTCTAGGGTTGTTTATTGGTACCATAAAGTGGCCAGTAGAGGGCATATATGTAGTATGTTGTACTTTGCAAAATGGAAAGGCATGGTCATTGTCTCCTCAATAGGCTAGGGGCAAAATGTGAGTGATCTTCATAATACAAGCACATCCTATACATCAGTTCCTTAAAGCACCACAGAAACATAGAATTAAAAACAAATTTACCAACATACGAGATTAGCACAGCATTAGAATGCCAGAAACAAATTTCTACTTGGAACTTTTCCTTCACAGTCACGAAGTAACACAAAGTATACACCTGAAGACCTATGAAAATACAGAGGTCAATGTAAAATACTAAAATTGCCACTAGAGGCAAATACTAAAATTGCCACTAGAGGAATACCGGCAAAGTCAGAATCATCCTAAAGTCGTCATCGTCCGTTGTCAACATCACATAAATACACTTGCTAAATTTAGTAAAGATCCTGCAAACGGTTTGGGAGATACAGCCATGGGCGCAAAAACAAAACGGCCACTAGGAGGCGCCGCAGTAATCAAAGTCATGGGAAATTCAGCGTAAACCGTCCTCTTCATAGTAAGAACATACATGCCAATTTTCACAATCATACTTAGAGCGGTTTGGTTGATAGAGGGGTGGATGCCAAAAACAGACTCAAAAACAGTAAAAATGGCCACTGGATGTCGCAAACTAGGTCGAATCCATCCGAAAACGAGAGGATAGCGTCATCGCACTAATAGGTACCTACATACCAAATTTCATGATAATCCGTTAAGGACTTGTGAAGATACAGAGGTAAACGTAAAAAAATAAAATTGCCACTAGGGGACACACTGGTAGGAGGATCGGTCCAAAAGTCGTCATCGTCTGTTGTTAACATCATGTAAATACACTTATTAAATTTCGTAAAGATCCTGCGAACAGTTTAGGAGATACAGCCATAGGCGCAAAAAAAACAAAACTGCCACTCGGAGGCGCCACAGTAGTCGAAATCGTCGGAAAATCATCGTCAAATGTCCTCTACATAGTAAGCATATACATGCCAATTTTCACAATCATCCTTTGAGCGGTTTGGTTGATAGAGAGGTGGACGCACAAAAACAGACTCGAAAACACTAAAAATGGCCACTAGGTGGCGCAAACTATGTTGAATCCATCTGAAAACGGGAGGATAACGTCAACTCACTAATAGGTGCCTACATACCAAATTTCATGAAAATCCGTTCAGGACTTTTGAAGATACAAAGCGTAAAAAACTAAAATTGCCACTATGGGGCACACCGGTAGTCGGATCCGTCCGAATGTCGTCATGTTCCGTTGCTAACATCATATGAATATACTTACACAATTTCGTAAAGATCCTGAGAACGGTTTAGGAGATACAGCCATAGGCGAAAAAAAAAACAAAACTGCCACTAGGAGGCGCCACAGTAGTCAAAATTGTCGGAAAGTCATTGTCAACCGTCCTCTACATAGTAAGCATATACATGCCAATTTTCACAATCATCCTTTGAGCGGTTTGGTTGATAGAGGGGTGGACGCACAAAAACAGACTCGAAAACACTAAAAATGGCCACTAGGTGGCACAAACTATGTCGAATCCATCTGAAAACGGGATGATAGCGTCATCTCACAAATAAGTGCCTACATACCAAATTTCATGAAAATCCGTTCAGGACTTTTGAAGATACAACGTAAGCATAAAAAACTAAAATTGCCACTAGGGGGCACACCGGTAGTCAGATCCGTCCGAAAGTTCGCACATGCCATCCCATTTATAAATGGAATACATGTGCCAAATTTCATGAACGTATGTCAAAGGGTTTTGGAGATAGAGCAGCGGACGCCGGACGCTGCCCGGACGGACAGACGGAGATGACGGCATAATGCGTCCACATATAAATATGTGGGCGCATAAAAATTGGTGAGATTTTTACAAAATTTAGGATCAATGTCTCCATGTTTGTTCAGGACGATGTTGAGTTCTAATCTATATAAATTCCAGACAAGATTTCTAACTCCACTGGCTAGACATATGCATACAAACTCTAAATCTAATGACCAGACTCCATACTTCAAGACAACCACCAAGGACCAAATGCTGTGACCAGAGCCAACAATTCTATCTACAGATATAGCATCCTGTGACTCACAGCTGCCTGCTCAAAGCAGTTGCAAGTCAATAATTGCTGGATCATTCTTCCACCCTATCGGTTGCATCTGCATGTCCCTCCTTGACAACGTAAATAACTTACAATCACAGCTTGGAAACCAAATGCACTTGAATACATGATCTTTCCTTAAGCCAGACACAGATTTTGATTATGACACATTACAGAATGGATTTCTGATGACAGGTGACATGATCCAAATGGGTTTTTCTAGGGACCCCAATATGCAAAAACACAGCAGCAGAGAAAGCAAACTGGAAATTTGCCTTGCACTAAAAAGTACTTTCACGATGGCGCCTGACAGTTTGCAAGACCATCAAAATTGCAATTATAGATCAAAGCAACATGATGTTATCATTCAACCCAGCAAATAGAATATGTCACAGCTAATGGATCGGAAGCACATGAATGGCTGAATACCAAAGAATACATTTTGAATGTTATGCATGAAATTGACTTCTGCTAGAATACACATATACCTTAGTAAGTGATTGCCCAAGATTGCTTTTCTGTATTAGATGCTATTAAGCTATTAAAATCACACACCAACGCATAGCTTTGGACACAGTTTTGACTATCAGCTTCACTTCTTGGTTATCTTCCCGTATTTTTCATTGTAAAAGTATTAGATTCGATTCATTGTTCCAAATAATATACATAGCACACTGCTATGTGCTAATAAATGTAAAGATTTCCATACCATTTTCACAGAAACCAGGAATTGAAATGGATCCCAAGAATCATTTCAAAGAATGCATGCCACTCCTTGGGTAACACAGGTTCTTTAAGTAACTCAAAAAGGAAATCACGATACAGTGACTGTTGTAACAGACATGTGCGTCTCATATTGACTAATGTGATTCTTCAAATCATAATTTGAGCAATGAGGATGTTTTGACCTTGAGCCTCTCTTTAAATTTGAACGCATGAAAAAGAGTAACTAAATACAAACTGTGAGTGTTACTGTTGACGAACAGCACTCAGGATTGACAAGGTTCATGCTAAACGTTCTAAAGAATATTCATTCTTTTTGCTAGTATTTGTCAACAGACCAAAAGCCAAAATGAAAAAGTAATAATAAAGATGGAATTGGAGATAAAGTCTTCTATCATGATTCATGTTGTACTTAAGTTCGCACCACCAACGTCAAGAATGTGAAGATGCCATTGAAGCACAAGCAATTACACATTTCCAAAAGGATTTATATGAATAAATTACTCTATACAATACAGGCACAAAATGAGAGGAAATGAGAAAATTCACTAAGGAAAATGTTCCAGGCATTTCTAAGAACTAAATTACGCGTTACAAAAAGTCAACAGAGCACTTCCCAGACATGTTTTTGTTATTGGAAAATGTCTTCAGCTTTCAGGGCCCATAACAAAGGTTATCTGGAGGAAAATAAAACTCACTAGCGAATCTACGAGGTCGAAACAGACGCCAATTGCAATTTTCGATGGAAAACTGTCGGACATGGAGGCGGATTTTGGGTTATGACTGTAGGGGGGGTCTGGTACCCCGGCTTTCCCTTAAAAATTTCCTATATGTAAACTGAGCACAGAAAATCACTAGCATCAGGCAAGATGCTCACACTTGTGTATCAATTTATTTTGAACATCCTCAAAATAAAGAAAATCGAGCTCTTCTACAACAGGGTAACCACACAACTATTAGCTAACGATTAAGAATATAAATCACCCATCAGCAAACATTGATTGCATGGGAAGCCAACAGCATCAAAGTCATTTCAAGACATTTAAGTCTCCTAATCCTGTAGCCTGAGACTCTTATTCTCCCACTCACAACACATACGTAAGATCCTCATAATGAGATTACACTCCTATAGTTAGCGCAATCTCATGTTTGTGCCAAGCAAGTACAAAGCAAAAATGCTAGATTTTCACCAAGGGGCATTTCTGAATACCAGAGTGGCCAATTTAATTTTCACATGCACCCACAGAACTTAATATCAGAATGCAATCCATTTATGCCCATAACATTATTAAAAGAGAGCTGTCACAACGGTGATACAATCACTGGTAATTGAGGAATTGATACCTATCAAATTAATGTACAACAGTTTTCAAAAATAACCTTGACAACGTCGAAATTTAACAAAGTTCCCTACACAAAACCATGAAACCATGATAAGCCGTTGTCTCACATCCAGTCTCCATTAGCATCACAGTCTGGTAAACTACTCAAAAAATTTTTTACCGTACTAAGCTACGATAGGATCTGTATGAGAAAGAGGTATTTCAACATTTGAAATTGTCTCTTGTTTCTCTCATTTTCTGAGACAAATATTTATTCAATTACTCCTGATGAGTTCAATCGCATACTGTTTCTTTTTGGCAAACCATTATGACATACGAAATCAGAAGCACAGCTGCGCAGTCTGGTAAGTCAAAACACTAAGTGCTCAGTTCAAGTCCCATTGTAAGCAGTGGACACTGGTGATCATACCCTTCCTTTATCACTTGGATTATGACTCAAGTTTTGATAGCATGTTTTTTAAGCTCAGTTGATTTAAATACACTGGTTGGCCTGATCCTTAATTGACCAATAAAGAAACAGATATCAGAGTTATTCACCAGACTTTGAATGATGATGGAGGCTAGGTATGAGGCAATTAGTACGACATTTTGACCGTGACACAGGATCAAAGCCTGGTTTTCCTATTTGACCCTAGTGAACAACAGATGACGCTGCCCTACGCTATCCAACGAAAATTTCCACACCGCTTTTGAGACTTCGCCCCATTTATGTAACTTTAAACATTTTTTGCAATACTACACAAAAGATTTGAGTGCTGCCGAGGAAACTTCTCATTTCCCTGACTTTTAAAATTTTTAATGAAACCACATAATCAATTCCACTGTGTTATGGAATCGATTTTGATTCCACGTTTTTCTTCAGCAACGACAGGTCATCGAATCATTGAAACACAAATTTCTGTCTCACCTGAGATAAGTTTGAAAAATAACGCATTATGACATTGTGCTCATGGGAAATAAGTTATTTGATCAACATATGAAGGCATTAATTAACAACTTACCGCCAGTTCAATCACCAATGACGTTACTTCCAAGTGAATGATGTTTGTGAATTCAGTAATTCTCATGGACTCTGAATTTGCTCATGTAGTCAAACACTGTTTCCGGTAATAATACTTAGCACACAATATGACCAACAAGTAAAATTCTATTGTTGAATTTCCCCACAAAAGTACACATCAAGAACATTTCCGTCTATTTCAAGAATGGTGTGCAATGTGTAAATGTCATAAAACAACATTTGCAAAAGTTCTCATCATTTACAGAAAGGTAATCAGCTACTGAAAAATGAAAACGCTCCATTTTCGCAATTATTTATGGGCGAAATAAGTGGAGAAACACAACATAATTAATAAAAAGTTCATCAAGTTGTTTCGTTGACCGTGATCACCAGACACCCAATTGCAGGCAATCATAAATTTCTCTACTGTACAAAAGACGGAATGTTTGGCCTTCCCAAATCACCTGGGACACTGCAAAATTTGGTAAACATCTGAAAACAATTGTGGAGAGAAGCACACATGCTAAATTTAAAGCAAAATGTATGACATTCAAAAGATGCCACTAAGGAACATAGGTGTACTGCAGACGCTACATTTTTTGCATGACAGACATATCTGTCTAACATCAGAAGGTAAAATAGCTCGACAAATTTCAATATGGCTCAGAGCTTGAGATTGAAGCTGGGTTCAATTTGAGAGATGACGTCTGACAACAGAAATGTGAAAAAATAAAAATGTCTCTGTGCCTAATGTAATCCTTTGACAGTTATCAATTTTCAGTCTGCAAAATTTACTTTTTAATTAACGAGCTGACTTTCTGCCATATAGCCCAAGCACAAAATATTGCACATTCAGTAGGTGAACAACTTTTATGGAGTTTCTCAAAATAAAAATTTATTCCAGAAGCAAGTACATACAGTCCACAACAAATTTAAAAAATGTTATCATAAACTAGATTTAGCAGCACTTTAAAAACCTAACGAATAATTTCTAGACTAAACAAATTTCGCAGAATTCTACAGTTTTTTAGATGGCACAGTGATGCATCAGCGCTAACGTTTTTTTTGACTTGCCATAATCACAGCTGTCACGAACACAAATTGAAGTTTCAAAGGAAATATGGCAATTCATCATTGCTAAAGTACATAGTTTGTAAACGAAAGTAATTTGTCAGATTGACAATGTATGTGAAAGCTGATGGACATATGGTTATAACGTTCATAGTTCTGGAGCAGTCTCCCTGTTAGTCATGCAACTAAGTCCATTAGAGAACCGGTCAAAATGTCATCATCAGATAACTCGGGTACGAGTGGAGCTTTCATACCAGCTTCGGTAGTTAACAGCATCAAAGTAAATGGTAGGTGACGCTGTCATCATCGAAGTAATTGCAAAGGTTGCACTTGTGCATCCTGTGCGCACTAAGATTTTTTTAATGGGACAATTTGAGAACATTTATGTGTGCTGATTGACATAAAATTTAGTTCAAATTCGACTGATGATTGTTCAAGCAAAATATAAGCAACTATTTTTGATGACACTGCCCTTTAATTGTTGACGAAAGCAGTGGTCCCAGGCTATAACTTCAATGAGACCGGAGTTGACTGTTCATACCGCACCACAGCGTCGACCTCCGCTGTTAAGTCTACCAGTTTACTGCGAAATAGTTAACTCAGTGTTAACTTCGATCCAGAACCGAAGTTAACCATTTATACTGACCGCAACTCCCCAATACATCGATGAGTCGACGTTAGTATGAAAGAGCCTTTGAAGGGGCACATAACTACGGATACTTGTGAGTGTGAAATCTGAAATCTGAGCTTAACTTATCTCAGTCTTTGGAATTATATCATACATAATCCACTATGAACAAAATCATCCTAAGGCCTCACTTGGCTCACAGTAATATCACCCATTCATTCATTGCGTTATACAGAAAACAGCTCTGAGCTGAAGTTGCATACTTGTAAAGTACATGAACATGACAATTAAAAAAATTATCACGAATGCTCTTTGTTATTTTCTTATTTCTTTACCTTTGTTTTGGTTGGATAAACAACACAAATCACGCCTTCCGCACTTTTGGAAGACTACTGACAAAAACAAGATTGACCTACTTGAATAGTAATGGGAAGTCACGCTGAACTCATTACATCAATATAAGTAATATAATACTACTCATGGATGATTTTTTCTTGTAAAGACCGTTATCATTTTACGCTAATAAAGAATCTGGTAATACCGTCCACGGTGCACTTGGCCAGATTTTTCACAAAAGTTAGGCACTAATAATCCATCACAGGTACTATAAACTGACCTGACTATACTCCATATTAATTGTGTAGTAGGCCTTTCACAGGGGTTCGTTGACAATGATTAGGCCACTGTCCAACTGTTCTGTAGAATTGTAAACTGAAGATCTTTGGGGGATTAAAACAATACCAAGCTCATTAGATCCCAAATTGTTACCGAATGGGCGGACAACTCAAGACACAGGTAATGCATTGATGCGCCACATCTGAATTTTTTTTGTAATTTTAAAGATGGCCAACCCCAATGGAACTTGGGACATCATCTTCAGTCTCTGGTAGTTTCCATGTTCTTATTGGTAACGGGAATAGCGCAGTTGTAACTCACTTACAGGCCGGGGGTTCAGCATTTTACAGACCAGTGGAGAAACTGGTTGACGAAATGCTGGACGCCTGTATTAGTGACAGTTACCGGATACAGAATCCTGTTACCGTAAGGGATATTATGAGACCCATTTTATGAGAGTAAAAGCCCCAATTCCAATTCTGTTTTAGTCAGCAAAACGCAGCTTTAAATAATGTCCATCAAATTATCCTCCTTAATGCAGAATAAAGTTCCAGGCAGATATCCTTTAAGTCCTTAAGCATCAAATGCAAACACACTTGAAAAAACATCCTCTGGCCTTCCAGTCTAAACCAACCTCGAAAGTAATTGCAATCAACCTAATTAGGCTAGGGTAATTACAATTATAGGAGCACTTCCATGGCAAACAGGAAAGCATATTGCTAACAAGCCTGCTAGATGGAAACTCGAAAGCGCTTTAAAAAGAGAATGGTCAAGATTTACCCAATGCATGCGTAACTGACTTCCTGTATCCCAGTGACTTAGTAACCAATCATACAAATAATAACACAACCTAGTTGTTTTAATGTTATGTAAGACCTCATTGACACATCTTTGTATTTAAGCCACCTATCTACAAAACTACAGGTTTATACTCAGTAGAAACATTATTTTCAGGAAGTAGAAAATCTGTTTAATTGACTTTTTCCAATTTGTCATCAACTGGGTCACATGAACAAGCGTTATTAGGAAAAGTAGACAATAACAAACTACAAGGTACATTAATAGCAAAACAACCGTATCAATGACACGACCAAATTTCGTTTGATGAAAACTCAAAAAGCGCTGCTAAAGTTTCTAAATTATCATCATGTTGCTTTCATTTCATGAAAATTTTTAATGTTTCCATAAAAAAATTACGAGTCACAATTTTGTTAGCCCATCACGCAAATGCGGAACGCTTTAAAACCAATTCCTGACAGTGTTTTGGAGAACAGTGCATTACGCATAGTATGTGAAAGTTTCATATGAATCGGATCCGCCACTTGTGAGATCGGATTGTTCACACTAGTTAGTGTCTCCTCCTTGTTTGGAAATGTACAGGGTACAGAATGTAAATATCGTTATTCGTTTCCCCCATACAAAGGTGGTGCAAATTTACATTTGTTTCGGTGCATACATTTGCATATGGTGTATATTCATGAACAGGTGTAGAAGTGTGGCGTATGAAAGGGGCTGAAGGCATTCCGATGCACCGGATGTGTCATGAACCACGGATAATGAGGTACAAGGATCTTGGTTTGAAATTTACCAGCAATGTGCACGGAATGTCAAGAAATAGGCTGATTTTTTGACAAACGATTTTCCTTGCCAGTACAAATTAAGCCGCTGGTCACCCAGCAAATCAATTCGTTTTTTCACTCTTTTGATGGACAAGCCTTTCGAAATCAGTGATAACAGTGCTTCTACTTTGTAGTCCCTGAAGTCCTTATGGTTGCATGACGCCATTTGTGTTACAGAAGCTAAATATGAGTGGTTTATGGTTCACATTTCATGTGGTGGCATAGGGCAAAGGACATGTCTCCTTCAAATTCATAAGGAATCAGCCTATGCAAAGAACATGGCAATGCATGGGAACTTACAGGTGGTCTGGAAATTTTTCTTCCTCGGTAAAACGTGTCTAGGCAGTCAGACGGCCTTATTACCACAGCATACAGAGGATCATTTCCCCGAAAATTAAGAACGGTCTAAATTGAAGAACACATGGTCGGTATGTGATACGACACTAAGTAATCACATTTGAAAGTCTGGTCAGTTTGAAATGTAGGGGCAGTTACATACAGAACACCATTTCTGTACACAATGGGCAAAAATTCTGGAAAATGTAGTCAAATCCCAAAATGCAGACAATATGCGCTAGGGCACTTCGTAAGCATACTTTTTTGAAGTTTGGTCAAAATCTGAAAATGTAGGGTTGCACACAGAACAGCATTTTCCAAACATGGACACCTGAAAATCAAGAACGGTGGACAGAATTCAGCAAAATACGGTCGATCACAAAGTGCTGACCTTATGCATTACAGCAGTACTTTTTTGAAAATTTGGGCGAAATCCACATTGAAATGTAGGAGTTGTACACAGAAGACCATTTCTGTACATTGATGCATGGACAAGGCAAAAAAATACAGCCAAATTACAAAATGTCGACCATATGCCCTACGGTTTTAAAAGTTTGGTCGAAGTCCTCTGTGAAATGTGGGACGAGTCGCCCACAATACAACACTATTCTCTGCAAACAGACATTTCCACCATTACTATATATATTTATTTATATCTCCTTTGCCTTCGGTAGGGCCCAAGAGAATTATACGTGATAATTTCATGGACATCTGAGAAGAAACCATGCTCCATGCCTAGAGAATGAAATCTTATCAAACTGAGATTGCAACTCAGGGCCTAGCAGATGTAAATCCAACAAATTATGTGACAGGGAGACTGTACCCTGGCCTGCAATACCAAGTACGATATCACGAATCGCTGTTGGTGAGTCAACACAAAACAACCCATATCTTTTCGGAAAACAAGCGCATATATAACTCAGAGTTCAATGACTCGAAAAAAACTGTGCACTCAGCCATATGAAATGTGTGATAATCAAGTATTGATAATCAGTACATTCATTCACAGCAAGAGTGCGTTTCTCGTGAGCTGCCAACATCGATACAAGGCAATTAATTAACCACCCAGTGACAAATTTACTGTCAAGCTTGCAGGATTAAGGAGTATTGCCATTTCATTATTGCTAAGCAGTTCCATTACTTCGATAATTGTCAGATAATTAAATGGATTAAGCTGGAATCATATTTAAAACTTCAGTTGGTCAACCAACCTTCCAGGAAAAACAACCAATAGATTCAAGTTAATCAGAAACATTAATTAAAGCAAAGAACAACAACAAGATGAAGTTGAGTCAAAACTCCCAACAGAAATATTACACGGTTAACTGCTATAAACAACATACGTCAAACTAAATAAGAATGGGGCCTCAGGTTCCCCCATCAGGGCATGACCGAAGAACACCTAGCTGGCAAGCTGTTTTAGGGGCATCGCAAGAAATTCTTCCAAAATTGCGGTTGCTCCCTTGAGACATCCTAGATCTGCCAGTCAATATAGTTGCAATACCAATGGATTCTACTCAAGAAACGGTGCGTTTCTAATTAGGACAAGTTAAACTTGCAATAGTACAATGACAACTGGTCACTTCAGGATGACTTGCGCTGCCAACTAGCCGAAAAACATGCAATTGACTTCTGTAGGCAAGGAAACGCAACGTTAGTTTCGTATGTAAAGTTATTCCCTCTGTAACACGGGGGGGGGGGCAGTAGGAATCATCCAATGTAGATGACCAAAAGCCATGACTGCTCCTGGATTAACCTTAATTAACAGATAGATGAAGTGATGCGGACACATCCCAGGGTAGAGATTTAATGGGATATCTCTCACAACATCGCGACTGGAAGCATAAATTGTTTTATCTTCTGCTAGCAAATGATTTCCCACAACACAGTAAGACTGTGACATCTCCCTCTATCTTTAAACACGTCAGTTACAATATTTTACTGTAATCAGAGTCATACCTGTGTAGAATATGCTTAGACTGTAAATAGTCAAGAGCCAGGGCTATCTCACAAATGTAGAGCTTGACGCGAGCTTCCGAGAACTTATTCTCAGCCTGCATGTGATACCGGAGGTCGCCGCCGAGAAGAAGATCAACAACCATAAACATATCTTCTCGGTCCTGGAACGTGAACCAGACGTTGACAAGAAATGGGTGGTCAAGATTCCTCAAGATCTCCACCTCACGTAGAACGTTAGACACAGCATCCTTCTCAATACACATTGATTTGTTCATGTATTTCATGGCATACATCTTGTTGGTGTCTTTCTTCTGCACGATACATACCTGTGAAGACAATCAGAGAGACTAAAAGGGATAATCTGAGTTGTGGATATAGCTACCATCAAATGGTCTAAACCTTTTCAATAAATTACATTTCTGCCAACACTGGCAGATCTAGGATGTTCTAAGGTCAGAGGCAAAGCACACTTTCCAAAGCAAAATGTCAGTGTAGGTGCTAAAATCCACATGTCAGAGACGCTTTTTTATGTATGCAGGAAGCCCCTTCAGGCCCCATTAAATACTCTGTCCCAATCAGAATGATTTAGACCCACCTTGTGTTCAAATAAATATTCAATGATTTCATTTGAACCACCACACAGCATACCCTAGAACAACTTGCACTTTTAAGTGGCGAGTCCACACACACACACACATCTGATATTTAGTGTAAGGTGGAAGTTGTCATTTTGTGCACGACAACAACACAGGAATTGGAAGTGACGTAAGTTCCCCTTACTAGAACAAGTTACCATGGCTACCAAGGTTCTTGAGAGAAAAGCAAGATCTTAGAAGAACTAATGCAAGACTTCGCAAAATCAAGCGAGTCAATGTTGAGTGTTTCGCAAGTACGCTCAGGAGTTTACAAGTCTATCCTAGTAAAACGGCGGCCACTGAAGTGATTCGGGTTTGCGAGGTTGGAATGTTCCATATTATAACTATTTTCGTCCCATAAGCAAGGATTTTTTGCTGCCAGTTCAAGCTAAATGTCTTCGATCAATGGAAAGCAGCCGTTGACTTGAGAATTGATAGTTCCTTATTGTTGGAAACATTGGCTTCAATAACTTGGCTGGAGACGGTGGGCTCGTAAATTTTATGAACTGAGCATGATTTCATGCATGAACAAAAGGCGTATTCTTTCCAAGACCAGATATCATTTCTAATCTGAATTAGAAAGAAGTTGAGGACAGTTTACGTGACACTGGCGTGGTAAAAGTCAAAAGTAAGCCATTTTGGATGAAGATGGGTTCACAGCATTTTCAACTCTTCCATGAAAACAGAATCATGAATTCGCAATGTTAACCAGTTATACCAAGTTTGAAACCATAGATACCAAACATTTCAAGCATTGAATAGTAAATTGTCTATAAATTTGAGCTGTGTCTGTGATATCAGAGGTCAATAACAAAAGGTGGACTGACAACACCATAATTTTTCAAACTTTTGGAATTTTACCACAGATGAAGAACTTGTCCTTAATCCATAATTCAGTTATGTAATGTAATTAGAGGAATGAGGATCTGGTAATTAGCATAACAACATCAGTGGACCAAACACTGGGACGTCATGTGATCCCATCCTCACAACTCAAACTGTGCTTTTTCAGGCACATTTCTCTGTGATTCATACTATGTGCCAAAAATAGGTTTATTCAAAACACAAAAAAGTCTATGAAACAACACACAACGTGGTTACAGCAAATCACAGTGATATTTGCAAAACTCATTGTTTTCACTAAAAGCGTTTGGAAGGTTAACGGGCTGGATTAATATATTTTTGTAAATTATCTTAAGATCAGTTCTATAATACCTCCATGAAAACAACATTTAATTAGTTTTGTTATCTTTTGTTTATTTTCCTGATAGCTTCATTGCATTTTAGTAGTCTTCGCTAAATGGCCACAAGTGTATTTGAACTGCAGAGAAGTGGAAATTCTATGTAAATGGAAAGGAAAAACAAATGTCAGAAATCACGAGTCAATTTCAATGAGTTAAATATGACCAAACTGTTTAAAGCTTTAGATATACATTCGCTATCAACTTGACAATTTTGCAATACAACAAAAACTCTCATTTGCCACTTCAACTAAGGAAGCTGAAACTTCAAGGCAGGCCATTAATTAAGATGAATATGAAATTAAGTTTGATTTGTGATTCCATTGGGTTGAAAGCCCACTTCAAAAACTGCTCATAAGAAGACCTATTTTAAGATGTATTTGCATGCTCCTAACTATGCAAATGTGCAGCAGGAGTTAAACTACGATGCTATTTTAACATATCAGTAATCTATGCTATACAAGGTGTTGTTGTATTCATTGACAACTTGTAAATGTGGAAACAAAAAATTTCTGCAAATTGGTAACCATTGCACTAGTAACATACCTCGCGGGCTCACATAGCCCGCATCATGCAGTGTTATTCCCCTGCACCTAGTCACGAAACTTACTGGACATAACTCAATGATTTACGTCAATTTTCAGCCTTATACATCTTCGCTATATGTTGTGTTTCAAAAAAACTTGGCCAAGCAATGACAGAGATAAGGATTAGCCTGCAAGTTCCATATTTTAAAGTGAAAGGTTATGTAAGACTTTATCAACAAGATAGTGTATTTAGGCAACTATGTACTATAGAATTTAACATGGCAAAAATATACATTTTATGACAGTAGAAATTAACTTTATGCCAATCTGCCATTGACTAGGTCACATGGCCTTGCTTTTAGTAAAATTTATTATAAAGACAGGTACATACATATCAAAACAACAAGATCAATAATATAAGCAAATTTCGTTTGATATAAATGTTAAAAATAGAATACCCCAAACACATTTACAGTTTTATAAGTTACCATTTTGTTTTCGTTTTATGCAACATTAAAGTTTGGAATTTCACAAAAATTATAAAAATACTCCTTGATAGCCCCTCCTGAAAAAGTGAAAGATTATAAAAACAATTCCTCGCAGTTTGAAGAACAGTCCACAAAGCATAGTACCTGAAAATTTCACATGAATCTAATCCGCCATTTCTGAGGTATGAAGTTCCCAAGTTGACCAAAATCGGAATTTTTCTAGCCAAGGATTCTACATAACCTTGAGCTTTTTATTTACTGTATCAGAATTTTCGAGAAACAAGATTTCACAGCAGGACTAATCCTGTTAAAGAACATTAACTTAAGTTGATTAAATCAGTTTGTGAGGTGTTTTCAGGGTTTACATGAAGATGAGCTGATCGCATACCAGTATGTACAAAACATCGAAACATGGTCAAATGAAACTTAAGAGTACTCCAAATACTAATTGCATGAGACAAGGCAGAAATGCTACCACAAGCTGTGATATTTTTTCCCTTATTAAGGACACAAGACGGCCGACAAATGAAATTCTATTCTGTTTAATTTTTCCACAAATTTAAAGCAAAAATAGAGCATTTTAATCTATTTCAAGCATGATTTGTACAATGTAGATGTAATAAAACAACAGCTATCATTATTTGCAAAAATGGAAAAGCAGCAAGTTTAACAATTATTTTTGTGCAATATAAGTGGAGAATTACCATAAACTTCGCACGAATTCTATTCCACATCATTAAGCATGCAAAATTACCATAAAATATTCTTCCTAACAATAAATAGGAGCTGAAGAAAATTTCTGACAATGGACACTGGAATTTCATTTCACTGATGAGGACTGTCTGTTTGTAGTTTTAGTATGCTCAGCCATAACATAGAACAGATGTGCAGTGATAAGAGATATGGCGTGTTATGTGTTGCAAAATTCAATGTTCAAAATATTAGGTTTGATGTAATTATGTGTATTCGAAACCTTATATTTATATTTGATCTTATAGTTTGTACATTTGATGTCAAAATATTTGTATTCCATAATGAAAATACTTATGTGCGATAACTTAGTATATATGTTCGATGTTTCGTTTTACATGTTTTTCGATGTTTCGTTGTATGTATTCGATGTTTCTTTTGATATGTTCAATAACGGAATTATGGGTATTATGAAACGACGTCCCTTATTTGCATGTAGTTTTTGACAAAGTGAAGAAAGGGCGAAGAGTGCATTGACGTGTGTTCTGACAGGCAAACCCCTGTGAGAACTGTTCTGTGCCTCCTTAGCCCATTTCATCGATATTTGTGAACACGGGTAAATAACGTCTCAACACAGCTGACCAATCACGGCCGTCGTTTCAATGTACCCAGAGTTCCATTATCGAATATAACCGGAAGACATCGAACGAAAACGTGACATTATCGAATACATATATGAACATCGAAAAGAAATTTTCAAAACATTGAATACAATAGTAATGAACATTGAATACACATAATGTTATGAAACATAAATGTAGATAACATTGAATATAAGATCAAATATAAATATAAGAAGATCAAATATAAATATAAGATATCGAATACATAAAATTACATCAAACCTAATTTTTTTGAACATTGAATTTTGCAACACATAACACGCCATAAAGAGAAGCAATGAAAACTAGACATTCCAGAATTGGACATAGTACAGGTGACTGATACTAGCCATGTTATTCAGACCAGGTTAAATTGAGGGCATGGTTAACAAGACACCATAACTTACTGCTGAAATTCTCCACTTATTTTGCACAAAAAGAATTTCCAATGTTATCATTTTATATTTTAAAACCTAATTACTTTGCTTCGCATAAAGGAAACTTTAAATTACTAAATGTTGATTTAGGACATCGACAGAGTACAAGCAATGCTAATAATAGCGAAGAATTGGCATATACCATAAGTAATTAAATGCTTTCAACTAAAAAGCGGCATGAAAGTAAAAGCTCTTATTTGTTTTTTGATTTAGCCAGCTGTAAACAGAGCGAAATGCAGCTTTAACAGGGATAAACCAAGGAGCTTTATTTTTACAATAGTTAGGATCAAAAACAGAGGCTTCACTCTTCAAATCAAACTAAACACCACAGGGATATTCCTCTGGCAGGCAATCTCACATAAATCAACTGTTGTTAAATGTCTATCTTGGAATTTCAGAGAATTTGTATTGAAACATTCAAGCTTGACTAAACAGCCACCTCCTATTTTAAACCTTTTCAGTTTTTATTCCCTCGGCATTAACTCAGGCGATTACGGTAACTTGATAAAAGGCGTCATCAGATTACGATTAATAGGAAAAGTAAAGCACATTTAAAAGGTGTACACCTGAGTCCATGTTTTCTTCAGAACTCCAGTTAAAAGCACGCTGCGTTACATTACACAAACAATTAAGAGACACTTTCATCAAGATGCACTCACTTGATGGAACATAAACCATGAATTTTCAATCATACTCTGACATTCAATCTTCATCAACCCAGTCACCTCAGTGGCATTCATTTTTTAGCTTACACTCGAAATATCCGCCATTTACTCGCGCGATTTTGGGACGTCTTGCATGATCTCACTCTCCTCACTTGGTATGCACCCCGAGTACCCGGACACTCACTCCGAGTAGCTGGACACTCACCTTGCCAAAACTGCCCTTCCCTATGGCGCGTAATATTTGGAAATGATCAAAGTTGACTGCAAATAGACAAGAAGACAAGTGTTTACCAAATGAACAAAACAAACAAACTGTAAAAAGGCAACACTACAACTACTGCAGATGCCAAAATAAACCGGCTAAGTGCTGTTTCCCTTCACAACAGGAAATGACTCGTCCTGACTTGTTCCTTCAGCTCGACAACGAATTCTGAGTAACGATGGACTTCAAAGTTTTCCGAAGTTTCTTACTGTCATTACGATTATTGGTGATTTGGTTCAATACAAATTGACTTTCAAACTGGCTTTTTTAACATTTTTTTTACATTGTTACGCACTATGCAAAATTTGGAGTAAGTCTCAGGTCGGTGATTTCTTTTAAAAACTCTATAAACTTTGTCTTGAGCACGAATATTTTCTAGAATTTCATCGGTTACCCAAGGTTCAGATCTAGCTTTAATTTTTACGAGAAACAGAATCAATAATACTAATAGACCTCTAAAACTACACCAAGATTTGTCAACATCATCACAAGATATGACTACACGCCAGTCAACTTCGTTTAATTTGTTGACAAAATGAGGACGATAGTCAAGATAGTCGGTTTGAGAGATCTGACCATCAATTGATAATATTCTAACTAAATTCCTGGTACAGTAGATCACTGATTACTGATACCAATGCCATAATACACCATGTTGTGAAATTCTACAGAGATAGTTTAACAAACAATATGGCCAATCAAGTACGAAGTAGTATCAGTGACCCTGGTTGGCTGGCTGGTGCACACAGCCCAAACTGGTAATAGCGCCATTATTTGATTTGGTTAGCCCAGATTTGTGCTGGGAAACACAAAATGTTAATATCACCAAGTAGAATGACCTCTTGGTTGGGTTCTATCAGTGACAGACAGTTAAGACAGGCAAATTAAAAATTCATAGCCAGATGGTAAAGACAGCCCACTATAAAAGGCTTGGATTGTTTCAGGTGGCCGGATCTCGATGAAGATCATGGCTTCAGCATTAGACTAGAGATCACATGAAGATCATGGCTTCAGCATTAGACTAGAGATCACATGAAGATCATGGCTTCAGCATTAGACTAGAGATCACATGAAGATCATGGCTTCAGCATTAGACTAGAGATCACGACAGATGCTATGGGTTAAATTATTTCTAATGTACAAACACAGGCCGCTTCCCTGTCTTGAGCGTCACTTCTTACAACCCTTTAGTTGTCAATGAAGACCTCGCAGACCGTTACCAATTCATCAAGCCATGACTCAGACAGTACGTACAACACAAGAAGGTGTATACTGCTCGCAGAACATTTTTATCTCATATGCAGCTAATTTGGGTACAAGTGAAGAGAATTTAGATGGACCATGTGTAGCCCTCTTTTCTTGAGAGGATTAATAAATGGGTCGGCAGACACATCACTCCCAGATTCAGCATGACTCGCAGGGCACCATGTTGATTTTACAGACAGCATGCTCTTCTTCCCAGAAGATAAGGACTATATTCCCATGATTACTTTGATGGGACTAACTGTCACACAGCCTCACAGGGGACCTGGGTTAAGATGAATCACCACTAGGAATGAGCAAAAGTAGCCAGTATTGTAAAAATACTGACAATGTTATTCAAACCTATTCAATCCCTTTGGATTATAAAAATGCCTATTAAGAACTCTGCTTAAAAGCCATTTCCCCCATAATAGCTGAAACAAGCACCATTGCTAGATGCTGATAGAATTATGGTTGAACATAATGTCCATTGCCACCTGCAATTCACAGGTGATGTGTAATAAGAGAGATATACCGGTAGTTCCCTAGGACTGCTAAAATTAGCTTTCAAGTTATCTCTCTGATGTGGTGGTATATTCAGATGGTTATTTTGATATGTTCCCATATATTGGAGGTTGATGTGGTAGAAACTGGCTAACTTCTTGACCACAGCAAATTGTGTTCACATGAAAACATTGCTATATTAGCTCAACTGTGATCCCATTCTTTGTGACAATCATTGCCACAAGACTTTTACCGCAACAGTATTCTTAAAGAGTTCGTGGATATCTTTGCGTGTTGTAACGGTATATTAAATATTACTGTTTCACCCTGGCAAATGATCGTTGAATGGGATTGGAAGGCATACAAAACATCAATACAGTATTCTTGTGCAAGCGATTTATATTTTACTCAACTTTGCAAGACATCACAAACATTTGATTACTATCACTTCAGATTTTGTGAAAGCAACACGACACAAACGTCAAGGGTACACCTTGTGCCCTGTTTACAAACTGACTAATGCACTATCGTTTTCGCCAACACTTTCACCAGTAGCGAAAACACCAGTAATGTGAACACATTGAAGGACAGACCGCTTACTTCATAAGACACATATGCACAGGGGAAGGAGACCTGCATTTATCGATGCGGTCAGTCAATTGACCTATCGCAAGCTCCACCCTATTGCGAAAAGTCGACAAACAAACAATAAGTTTTATCTGACAACGTGTTGTTTGTCGAGTAAAATGGCGACTTGGAAACGAAGGTGTGTCAAGTATGCTGCGTTCTGATTGGTCAGTTAAGCCGTCAGGCTCAAAATCCTGGCGATAGGTCGATTGACTGCAGGGAGTGGACCTGCTTTGACATCCGTCAACTTATGCTTTAAAATAGGTTCCAGTTGGAGAGAAAATAAACTGCTGGCTAAAATGAAGCCTTTGCCCCAGACAGCACATCTGTCTGGCTAAAATATTCTAGTATTTTTGCCATTCATGTGAACCTGGTACATTCGGTCTTATACTCCATATTTTCCTGACAGCCACTCTGTCAGTCAACACCAGTGACTTATCTGAGTTACAGATCTACAAATACCAGTAGATGTGTATTCCACATTTAGCAAATACCTTCAGTGCTACCAGCCATTGATGGCTGAACCAGCATGTGGGTTTTAACCAAACATTGAGCCTTGCTTCATGGATGACAGCCAAGACACAGCCACACAAGGCACAGAACAAAAATGACAGAACAAAAAACGACAGAACAAAGATGCACACACTCACATGCAATTTATCACTTGTTTTCTACATGGTGAAAGTCACACTGAACTTGTTCTACAGTAAAGAATACCAGCTAAATTTTGTGCTTTTGTCTTAAATTTTCAGAGTATCCCTAAGCTCAAACCCACATGGCTTCCAGGACTGTTGTTTGTTAATTCTGGCAAAGTTACTTTGGGTAGTGGGATGATAATTGGCCAATTTGTGGTTTAAGGTTATGGGTAATACTGGGTTGTGTAGTGTCTGACCTACCACCCAAAGGGCCCTCTACACACAGACTTACTCTAGAACAAGTTATTCCTGGAACCAGTTGCAGCTAAGTTAGCACTGGCTATGTGGACACAATTTAAACTAGTGCAACTCACTTGTTGAGGTAGGGTAACTTGTTCTAGGGTAACTCTCACCACTTCTAATTCCTGCGTGGTCCCTAGCAGAAAAATCGGTGAAAACTGATTAGCAGCTTAATCTGTGAAAAAGCCATTCAAGAACAATGGTTGCATATATGGATGTAGGAGGCATTTTATGGCATGCTTTGCATTTACGGTACAATGCTTGCATACAAGTTAAACTGCACTTTGTGAGTTTTTAACTGCTCACATGATATTCAGCACACAGAAACCCACATTCTTAACCCACATAATTAAAACTTCCATCAAAACATGTGAAACACCATGTTCATACCAAAGTGGTGATAACAAGATTTAACTGGGTCTGAACACTTTAAAACCAGTTGTAACTGTAGCACTGGTTATAAACCTCTGTGAGGGTGATTTAGTGTGAGGTTGTACCTGGTATTACTCAGCATGAACACTGGGCAGCTGCAGAATTTATAACTCAGTAGGTGGTGTTGGTGTCAAATCTCATTGTAAACAGTGGCGCATGCAACAGTCACTAACTAGGCTGAATGGGAAAGCAGGTGACTAAAACCAACCTAGGATAACAGCAGTTCTAATATTGCCAGTAGGAATGGTAACCATTACACAATAGCTTAACTATAGCATGAGATACAACCAGGCTTAGTTGGTCTAGACTCAGCTTTAGTCATTAACATTTAAAGAATAAACCATCAGTAACAAATAATTATTACAAATATCTGATGTTCATGTAAGGTGGGGAAAGATGAACAACCAGAACAAGTAATTATGATGGTAATCCAAAAACTGGATGAGAAATTATCTGAAAGAAGAGGAAGACTTGACATTTTTGAAAGAACTGGTTTAGTTGAGGTCTGCCAAAAAGAGTACGGTTTGAAAATGTAAGGCGATCCCATTTACAAGCGGTAGACACAACCGTCACAGGTATGGTTTTTATGTTTACAAAACAGGAAAAGGTTGTTAGCTGGCAGGTTCCAGCAGCGTGTTTTCAGTTCCAACTTGACATTTTTGAATGATGCCAATTTCTCCCACTTTTCAGTAGGTGAGAGAAATCAGGACTTCAGCCAGGCTTAGATGTTACTCCATGGACTTATCTGGTGGTTTAAAGCTGATTAATCAAACAATAACTCAATACCCTTTTTCCTTTGTGGTGAAATGGTGCCACTGTGAAATAAAGAATTAAGTCAATTTTATTAACCAATGAAAGGAATAGAATTTTTTAAACAAATGTGAACGGTAAGAAAATTATATTTTTTGCACTCAGTCGTTGAAAATTCTAAAAATGATAATTGTGGCAATTATTTTAGTCGGAAATAATATTATTGAAAATTTTCAGAATATGCAGTTTATTAAAATTAAAATTATGAAAATTTCTTATCACAGCTCTTTTCAATTCTTCACAGCAATAATTCACAAAGAGCAAATTTGCATTTGTTCAAACGTACAAGTTTGCACCTGCATTTTGTTCTATTACAGTTGCGCAGAATACGCCACTGTGATAGAGTTACATACTTCATGAATGTCTGATTTAAGGAAATCTGACGACATAAAAATTACACACATCCGCCATATTGTGCACTACATTAAACATTTACTGCAGTGCCTTCCCACAGAAATACTATATTAGTTTGTTCAATAAACAAACTAGGAAGCCTGCAATTCATTTCTGATACATGTCAGATGATGGAAGCATGACTAGAATATACATACTTCAGTAATGATGATGAAGCGACACACTGAAAATAGTGAAATCAATTTTGCTTCAATGGAAATCAAGTCGCCATATCACCCTAGTTCCAGAATTCACAATAAACTCAATCCTCATCGGAAGGGATACACACAATGCCTAATATCAAATCATTAGCATGAATGTCACATAGCAACTAATCCCACATTTTCAGAGGATTTGCCACTTGACTGGAAATTCCCTCTAGACAATAATGAGATAGATAACCTTGGCCAACACAGTCACATATATGCCCTTTTCACTAGAGTGGTGAAAACGCTGGCATTAGTCAGTAGCATTCAGGCATGCCACCTGCAAGGGGCCATTTTCACCAACAGTAGCTTTGTTTCCAGACCAGCAGAATTTCTTTTAAACAGAAAACTGGTATAAATATATAACCAGTAATCAAAATGGTCAGTTTTCCATAAAATGGACTTAAAACAGATAAAGGGTAACACCTAAAAAACTGACACTTGCATACCTGCCAAATAATTACACTTTTGGCAGGATCGTCTCCATTTTTGACACACCTGATGCAATTCACGCACAAGTATTTTCATATTTTTCAACACAATTTACCCCACTCTATTTCACTGCCACAACTACACAAAAATGCCGACCAAGTGCTTCAAATGTTGGCAACTACGCACTGGGCGAAGTTGAAAAATAGACGATAACGATGATGGAGATGATATTAGTGTGATGATAGAGTTGAATGAAGATGACAAAAATTGTTATAAAAAACACCCATGTGTTACTGTTGGTATCAATTCTTGTGCTACAGAGTATTAACGCCTCCACTTGGGACGTCGGTAGTCTATACATGTATACACTCCGGAGACACGAAATAGTGAACGGAGAAGCACTTCTCTTAGTCACCATGGAATGAATTTGAAAAATCTTTTGTCTATTAAGTGTGATTACAACAGACACAAAAAGTAGAGCTGTAACCAACGATTCTCTAAATTGAAAAGGACAAATAAGCTTAGCCGAGGAATTTAAAGAACGGGTGAGGGCCCAGAGGCCTGTTACAATAGCTCTTGGAGACCCCTGCACCCATTTGCCAAATTTCACAGAAATTCGCCAAGGAACTTCGTAAATACACAGAGCAATATGAAAAACAACCAAAATTGACATTAGGGGGCACAGCAACAGTCAGATATGTCCAGACATTTGCTCAAGCCATCCTATTCATGATAGGAACATGTCCGCAAAATTTCATACAAATCCATCAAGAGGTTTTGGAGATACTGCAGTGAGAGGACCCCAGAAGCACACTGGACTGATGCTCAGTGTACGGTAAACTTGCACAATTTTAGGACACTCAAATTAATTCCAATAGAAAAAATCTTTCTTGGACGAATCTCCTGAAACATCATTTTTGTGGTGTCCGAATTTGGTGGGCCTTCAAATTTGAGTTTCCGCTCGTGTCCGAATTTCGTGGGTGTACATCAATTTCGATGAGCGGTCAAAGTATCAACATTGCTGGCTCAATCATCTGATAGCAGTATAATAGCTGGTCAATGGGACTCAAACGGTCTGCGCGATTAACTGGCTTTCCCAATAAGAAATGTGCGTTGTCGACGCACAAAGAACGTTACAGACGAGTGTTGGTTCTTCTTTTCAAAAATGCGCTTTCTCAATGTGAAATATTCGGCTTGCATTGCCGATGCTCATATACCTTTCTTGGCAAGTGACGGAGTTTTTTAAAAAATGCGGTATCTCATTTGAAATTTCGGGCTGCATTGTGAAAAAGTGTTCCTGGGGACAAAAATGGGCTTTCCAGTGAGTGGGTCTGGTTTGCGTAGTTGTCGCACTTGAAACATTCCAGACAACTAGTGATTCTCTTTTGTAAAAATGAGTTTTCTCAATAAAAAATGTTGAGTTTGCATTGTCAACGCACAAAGAGCGCCCAGATAAGCGCTTTTTTCAATGTGGTTTCCCAATAATAAGCTGGACTTGCGTACCGGTATTCGATTCACAAAGAGGGTTCCCGACCATCAAAACATGCGCTTTCTCAATTTTAACGAATTTTACATTAAACGTAACAGTATTGGATGTGGGCACAAGTGTAATTTAGAAAGTGATGTATTCGGCATGGCCGAGCATAGGACCTGGTGTATTTTTACATCCGACTTTTGGTTTCCCGAACTTACGGTATATATGGAAATCGCTGGTGATACTTCCCGAAATTATTTACCCTTGCTGCAGGTAACGCATCACCTCGGGTAAAAATAGAACAATAATAATTAGCAATCTAACAGTCATCCATACCGTGAATAATACGCTTACAAGGAAGTCACGCATTTCTAAAGATATGCCGGGAATTTTCACAACTCGTCCTTCTGAGCGGCATTTACCACGATCAAAGGGAGCGCGGTGCCGGGTCAGGTACAGTTGTGATGACCGCATTGCCTGATGCGAGCAAGACCCAATTAAGTGTAATTACCCGACCATAAACTATATTAAACATCTCTGACTGCACATAATGGTGAATTTTCAAAATGCACTAACCGCTAATTTTCGTAAAAAAACAACGCCACGGCGGTATTCAGATGGAAAAAGCAACCAAGTACGGTTCTCGATTTTTAAAAATCGATGAACTAATAATTCAAAAACTACAACCCTTGGGTACGACTGAAGACAAACTACGGCGGTAGATACACAAACATTGATCAGGGTTAGCAATATCACACGAATTCATTTTTAATATTCTTTCAATCTCGTTTAACCCGATATTTGACCAGGAAACAGATGTACTTAACTTGTGCCCACTTTTCATTTCTTTTATTACTAACAAACATCTAGAATAGTTATATAGTCAGTGCCACCGAAATTGTCCAAAGATTCCAAATCTTCAGTTTGGTTATCACCATATTTGCAAACAAGTGGGCATTAAAAATTAATTATCGAAAACCAATATGAAACATATCGTTCCTTTTGGGAAGTGGCCCTTTGTGAAGATAAACACAAGTTAACCTTTTTAGTCATTTTGTAATATTTATTATGTACCAAGTTAAAACTACTCTCCAGAGTTGCAGGCTGTAACTCTGTAAATGTCAGAGAAAACTAAATTGGGGGTACTAACAACCATTGTTGAGGCAATTTGCTAGCTATTAACTTTCCACTTCATTAGCTTATATCTACATCAATACAAAGGGCGTGCTGAATAGGCAACCTAAAAGTTGTCTAGGGCTAAGGGAATCTGAGGGGTGAGCAGTGTAAGTGAGAAATTCTCCACATGTCTTTCGAATCAAACACAATTAAATACACTTACAGCTGAAATGCTCCTAAAACTATCTTAGGTAATACAAAAAGCATATTCTGTGGTTTAAGATCACGTTTCTTTTTTGTCTCAAAACTGTCAACTGAAGGCAGTCACATGGACAAGAAGACAAGGTCCTGTGGAAAGTTATGGAACTCCTGGTCAGAAACACCTATCAGGTACCAGGCCCGTTGCATTGGACCGTTGCAGATCATGTATTCGTGTTAAACTACCCCTAGGATCAAAAGAAGCAACAACTACATGTACCACATCTGATTCAACTGACTTGTCATTTTTCGAAATTGGTGGAGGATTTTCTTAGTCACCGCAGACAGAGAGTACCACAGGGTCCATGTGTCCTTGTCCAGATTCCTCTTAATCTTGGGACACCATGGAGTCCAGGGTGTTGTACCTCAGACGGTACAAGGCGCGAATTAACAAGACCACAAGTACACAGACCAGTGCGTGAGCAAGCAAAATTGGGTCGCCGCAAGTTCAATCTCAGGTCTACATAGGGGTAAATTTCGTAACGCTAGGACACCGCTAAAAAGCAAAAAAGAGGAAGAAGCATAAAATCTCCCATGCACGGAGTCGGGCTCGCCTCACACAGTCTGGGACTTAATTATGTTTGCTTTGTAAGCAGCTTTACTTTGGCTCCGAGTCATTCGGCTGCTGCTGTTCACTATCTACACTACTTTGAACGTGCGATATCCGACGGACAGACTTGGCTGTATTGTGTATGGGGGCCTAAACAAAAATATTTCTCATCGCGGACACGTCGTCGAGAGATTTTAGCCAATGACAAGGGCATTTGCAAAGGCCAGGACGTTTTAAAAATAAAAAGTTTCGTAAACACCCAAGTTGATGTCAGGCATGCAAGTTAAATGTCACAGTCGGAAGTCGAACAGCACAGTCTAATTAAACCAGAGCACATGTCACGCTACAACGAAAAGTTGCAGCCTTCGGTGTATTTCCCATTTGCATTTTCATCAGAAATTTACGTCACGCGAGACTCGGTGATTCTCAGGCTTTTCATAGATAAAGCGCAGAACACAAGCTAAACGCAAGACAATCGAGTTACGGTCATGACATCGTCGCGATAAGGTAAAAATTACAGAGCCAGTAATACCGATTCTATGATTTAAGCCTTATAGATGAGTAATCATCCAGTGAACGCTTTAGTGTCACGAAAGTTGCGCCGATTAGAAATCAGAGTTTCTAAAATTTTCCTCGTCCGAAAGTTGCAGGACAGAAATCCAATGTTTATGACCTTGTCCGAAATTCAAGGATCATTGAAAAACAGTTTTGGACCTTGTATGAATTTCGTGGCCCATGAAAAACTCATTTCGGAAATATTTATTCTTGTCCCAAAATGGCGGGCATCCAAAAATAGCGCGACTTTACCGTACTCCTTCAGGCGTGCTAATCAGAAGTTCAGTTTAAACAGCTATAAAATTGTGTGTTAGCCACATTGGAAGATCAACGATGTTCCATGCACTCCACTAAGGTCATAATATTTCATTTAATACAAAGTGGAAATTGGAAATACTCCTCTTACCAAAGCTTTTGTACTCAGAATAAAAATTAGTTACGAGTGTGTACACACAACAGGCCATCTTCGAATGGAATTGCACTGAATTATGCTCCTAGCATATTTACGAAGCTAAAGTCACTTTTTCTTGAGATGTTACAAGTTTATGATTGTGCTGTTACTCTTACCAAGTAATAAATACATTCAGTGCCCAAATGCTTGAGAGAACTTGGGATAACAATAAGCAAACAACTTCATCCTAACTTTACAGGGAGCATAACAATATGAAGAGTGGTGACAATTCATCAATCATTTTTGCACATTAAGTTGATTGGTTTTATAATTAACTGCGAAACAGATATGCAATATCGAAAGTAGGCATGATTTGAGAAAAATACTCATGAAGGAAATTCATGGACAAAAAATAAGTATCCCTTTACTTAGCTCAGTGTTTGCAAGAGTTGGTTGTACTGAAAAGAATTGTTACAAGTCCAGTCAAAAGTGCCTAGCCGGATATGATGTACTGGTCCAAAGAGTCTTGTCTTTAGGGAAACTCTTTAGGGAATTTTCTGAATTGAATACCAAATGACAAATGTCTCATCGAGTCTCGCGCGACTGTATAACGGAGTCGCTACTTCTGGGGATTACTTCTATCAAAGTCTGGATTTAGTCTTTCCCAGGGTAGCGAAGTTAAGCAACTCTGCAAATTAATCCAGCTTTTTGGAAAAGAGTTGAGAATTGTTTAATCTGAGAGTTATGCCCTCCCACTCACCAAAACTCCACAAATCTGAAATTGACAGCGTTGCTGAGAGAACAATATCAGGAATAGAAAGCTTCAAACAATACAATATTGAAATTCAGGTGTCAAGGGGAGACTTTCAAGTAGCAACGAGGCAACTCACATGGGATTGGATAACAAGTGACCACTAGAAGATGAGGAGACAATTTAACTTTTGCTTAAGCACCTCGTCTAATCACATACACTGTAAAAAAAACTTTTCACGAAGTCAAAATGTTCCCCGTAAGTACGCCACACACAACAAACAAGAATTACCTCCTGGTATTAAAGCCAGGTGGCAATAACAGTCGCCTGTCCAAGGTGATCAGCCACCATTGGTTAACTCTGGACATCTTCTTATTAGTTAATGGAAGCTACAACCCAGCCTCTGCACTAGTTATCTCATTATACACAATTGGTATTACAGCAAGTGATGTTCTACTATATTGGTTACTCCTATCTGTCAGCCACCTACATGTGTCATGCAGCAGATAGACTATTAGGGTAATTACGCAATCAGACAGTCAAGATCAATAAATGTATGTTGTTTGGAATGTCCATAGTACAGGTGTAAATGAACACAAATTACGTAACTGTTTGAACTGTTAACACAGACTTGTTCTAAAACAAGTTACTCCTGGAACAGAATTGTCCCAAAGTTTGAGTGCTGTTCGGAGGCAATTTAAACTAGTGCAACTTACCCCACTTGTGACAACTTACTCGAACTTACTCGAAGTGAGGTAACATGTTCTAGGATAACTTGCGCCACTTCTAATTCCTGTGAGCCTGCAAAACCTGGGGTAAGGTGGAATTATCAGCTGCGGTTACATACAGACTGGTTTTCTTTTGGGCGCCGTACTCGCATTAGGTTTCATTGTAACGCACATGGCGACAGCTTCCGCCTTACCCTAGTTATCGAATATGTGTATGTGGATGCTCCATATATAAGTAGGGGAAGTTGCGCTTGGACAAGTAATGTTCTAGGGTAGGTTGTGTGTGGACAGGGATTTATGCTATTTTCCCCATTTAGAGGTTGACACTATCGTTTCGGGGCATTGTGGTCAGTGTGAAACTTTTGACTCGTGGAGTTAACTACTATACCTATCAAAAATAAAAAATCTGACACCAGTATTCTTGGTTTTGAATTCTCTTCCATTGAACAAGTCATTAAAAAGATCACTCCCAGAAGTCTCGACTTGCAGATTTTTTTTCATTTTCACCCGAGGGCTCTCATAAACTTGTAGAAAGATTATGACTTGTCATATGATTACCATACATCAACCACTTCATATATGTTTCAACTGACTCCTGAGGGACATCTCTTGAAAAGCTTAATGACTGGAAGCAAGTACTTTCTTCATGGAAGCCACTTAGTGTGACTGTTTGCTATAGCAATAAAGCCCTTTACACTACAAAAGTCGACACCGATCACGGGAACAAGATGTTCTAGCCCAAGTATGTGTGTAAACAGGACTGACCTGCAGCAAATTGACATGGCAGTGACAACTTTTGCCACCCGTTTGTGAAGTAGAGCAATTTGCGCTGGATCACCTTGCTCCGTGTCAACTGACCTATCGCCAGGATTTTGAGTGATGGCTTAACTGACCATTTAGAACACAGCATTATTGACACACCGTTTCCAAGCCGCCATTTTACCCGACAAACAACACGTTGCCGGGTAAAACTTATTGTTTGTTAGTCGACATTACGCAAGGGAGCGGAACTTGCGATAGGTCAATTATGTGTCTAAACACGAAGCTGGGGCATTAGGCGGAAAGAATCATCTCTAGTGCGCTTGTGCAATGACCTACATACGGGTTCTCTGTCTCTGCAACTCCCAATTTGTTGTGTTATCTGTGTGTATGCATATTTGTTGCTGGTTTGATGTACACTTTCGAACTCAAATGGACGTCCAGGCATTACCATAAGGTTACTTGTGCAACATAACTATTAAATCTACTGAATGCAAAAGTGGAGATACTTACCTTGTTTACGTACATTGGAGACTGAATCGATTTGAACTCATATTTGCGGCTCAAATCATCTTAGGAAAGTGTGCGTAAAAGCAGGCAATTTAGCATAAATCCATTCAATCTGAACCCACTCGAGGTGGTCTTCGAACTGGTTTAACTTGAGCCGAAGCATATCTTGCCATGTGTGAATGCACAATTCAATCGATTCAACTCAAATGGGGAAGTGATGTATACTTGCACATGTGTAGATCTAGGATCTTGTGTCTGTCTTTGACCAAGTGTTACCTTGTGTTGATAATATCTGATTTTACAACTTTTGATAGGCTATTATGACAAACATTTTTAAAATAATAAATAAACAGCGCCAAAACAGTTCAGTTACCTGCCATTTTATCAGTGTTTACAAATAAATAAAAGGAAGTTCTTGACAGGAAGGTGAGAAGTACCCATGCACAAGATTCTTCTAGCAGATTCCACGCGTCTAAACTGATTTGGTCTGTGCAGAGTAGTCAAATGGACGAAGCGACTTAAGCACACATGGATAAACTGAGTTAAAGTAAGCCGGTTCCGAGCTCCAAAGTAAAGGGGGGTAGTTGGTATAGCAGTAAGTAAGGAAGCTTCAGCTACAGGCACAAATCACCATAGAAACGCATGTGCTGAATATGTGAAACACTTGAGCAAACCCAACCAGTATGTAGAAACATTCACTATAGCACATGCACATGATAAACAAGTCCAGTTGAACACATGATTGCACCTAATATATTGTAAACAAGGGATGACCACCTGCACCTATAGGTGAAGCTCTGGGTAAATGTGCTTGAATGTGAAAATGTTCCTTGAGCAAAAGCATTACTTAGGAAACACCAAGGGAGTATGGCTCTTATGCATTCATCCAATAAATCCTAGAATATGTAAGCAATGTCACAGTGCTTTTTCACTCCATAATGATCACACTCAGCTAAATTAGATTACAGTGTTTCATCAACAGTGACATGTACTAGTACAAGTCTTTTTATAAGTCATTTCCGCTATTTCCTCTGATAAAGCTATTAAGTGATGCTATAATGAATACGTATTTCAAAAAGGTAAGTACTTAGGAGACAACCTTCAGCACCATCTACAATTCACTCCAATGACTTGGATGCAGTGAAATTTCACAGCGTTTTCATTATTTTGTAATCGCTGTGCTGCTAAATAACCAATGTTGTGCTATGTGATGTTCAAATGAATCAGGCAAAAAGTACAACGCGGCAAAATCCCCCTGAATGAAACAAAAAAATTATTCAGAGTAAATTCAACATATCCTTCTCAACACACTTTGAAAGTCGCTTTCCTGAAGCTCTTCCACCTTAAAGAGAACATGTATGCCAGATGTTTGCTATTCCATAATTTGCATAGACAAAATAAATTTCAAATATATTCAGCTGACAGAAAAATGCTCAAAATAGTTCAGTACCCATTTGTCACTTATTTCACTTAAAAACAATTACTACCATTGTCATTTTCCTATTAATCATAACTTGTTATGAATGAGGAAAAATTTTACAAGTTTTATAACAACTATACAGAATAAACCAAGCTATAAATAGATTAAACTTTTATTAATCTTTATACTTGTTGAGAAACTAAACAAAATAAAATTTCACTTGTCAGCCTGATAGGGCTATGGCTAAGGAGAGAACAACTGAACAAACAAGAGGTTAGTTCATTCTAGGTTCATTCAATCCTTTGTATTTTTACACCTTTAAGCTACCTGTCAGCTCAGCTATGGTTCACTTGAGGCAGACAGCTCAGCTTGTAGCTAACTGGCTAAGAAACGAAAATCCAAAATCAACCATAAGGCCTTATATTCCGATAAAATCAGTCTCATAATTAACATTCCTTAAAGTGTTAGCTTTCTATTTGCGTTATCAACAAAAATATCGAAAACCATCAGCGACACGGCATCAGCAACTCAAGAAAGTTACGCATCAGAGTTTATTGGGGTTAGCAAAGCCTAAAATTGTGAATTCGAAAATGGCATATTTATGCAATGCTTGTGACCTGGAAATAGAATTCTATCACCCTATCGTCCAGAAGGAATATTTTGAGATCGATTTTATGAGAGTACAAAGCCTGATTTGATTTCCTATTTTTTTCAGTCATGCAAAGTTGAATACAGTTTTGAAAGCCACAAATGGGTCCAATCTGTGAATTGTGTATAGAAAGGACAATATCAATAGGTAAAGAAAAATAATTGATTTGTGCACAGTAGAAAAGACTGGAGCTCTTCGCACATGAAGTTAGAACTTAGCTTCTTAGCTCATTACACACAATGCATGTCAGTGTCCTGATTGTAACTAGGAAACCTCAGTGTCTGTGCAAAACCGTAGAGCTTTGGTCAACTACTGTGGTAATACCTCACCAATTTCGGATTGCTAAAAATGTTGTCGCGAATACCCACAATTTTCGAAATGTATTCTAGGGCTAGCTATGGTACAGAACATGAATATAGAAAAGCACTTAATTTGATGGTGCATACCTTTCATGGAAAAAAATGATAAAAAGGAATTTTTCTTGCCAGTCATATTATGTTCTAAATTGGAGAGAGTTTACAGTAAGCTGTCTACAAGGAAATCAATGCTGCATACAGTGAAACCATGCTAGAGTAAAGTTCAAAAGCTTTATACTCGTGGTTCACTCTCCTTGACTCTCCAAGACGCTACCTCATATTTAGGACTGAGTACCACCAGAACAATAGTGATACTGGATATTCTATATTAATACTCCAATGAATCCACTGTGATACCGAAATCATTCGCTCTCATGTTCCAAGATGTAAATAAACTATTCCGATTCTGTGCACTGTGTGTACTATTTTTCATACGGACATTTAATGTTAGTATAATTACACGACGCACTACATCTCATTTCCTAACTGGAAACATTGAATTTATCTTACTGGATGGATATGAATAGCTAGTTACCACAGCCCCTGGACTGATGGGCTCTCTTTTGCTTTGGGTTTTAATGGAACACAAAAGAACACCAGTTAAAGCACTGCAGATCATTTTTGACACTGTGGTCTATAAAAACTGCGTAGGTCACTACAAATTGAATAAGTCACTATAAGTTGAGCTTTATCAGTCTTTAAATGAAAAACAAGTAAAGAAGCTGCTGCTACTTTGTTGAGTAGTCCCTGTCTTCCATCTTCAGGCTTGCTGGACCATAATAATAGACTGACTATGCTTAATACCTAATCCCACAATGGATGGCTTATGAGCTAGATTTTAATCCCCAAAGAATCCTGTTGGGTTTTGAATGGGAACACTTAATGCAGATCTGAACATTCCATGTTCTGGGCTTCTGGGTGCTGACCAATAAACTGCACAAAGTATTACAAAAGACCAAAGTTCAAGTGCAAAGTATTAAAATGGTTGCTCAAAGAACAAAGGTAAGAACACAGTCACCTGTGGTAGTTTCCAGCTTCAAGAACTAAGAAACTTGAGATAATGGTCAATATTTCATAGATTTTTCACTTCAAACTGATACATGTTTTCATGAACTGAATCTATGTTCGGCATACAATTATTTTCAAAATTAGAATTTAGAAACAAGAAATATTGAATCACCATTAGAAAATACAATTTTAATCTGAAATAGACAATTTTGACGGCAAATATTCCAAATGGTTCAATTTTGTGAACAAGTGTCACTAAACAACCTTACAAGCAATTCTGAAGAATAATTTGATGGTGAGGTTGCACACCATTCGCGCCCATGGCTGATAGAGTTTATTCTCACACCAACAGTCTGTTAGTCCATCTATTTGCTTGGGGCCGGCATTTACGTGGGCGGACCTACTGTCTCATCGACTTGTAGCTCCTCCGAGCAATACGTGTTGGACAATCACAGCAATGTCTGGATCTAAACAACCAGGAAATGGATATAGACTGAACATTTCATGATTCCTAGTTTCAATTTAGACTGGAAACTGAAACACTGGTCATTATTTCAATTTTCATAATTTAATTTTAATAGAACCATGGAATATTTAATATTGTTAAAATTTCATTTTTCAATTTTAGGTTTCAATGTTCAATTTGAAAATGAAAACTAAACAAGAAACCTGTACATGAATCATTTGAATCATTAGCATTAAATGAAACTGGTCTAAAACTGTTCCTTTAGCCAAACCTGAGGAATGATTTCAGGGCTTGAAAGGAGTTAACTGAGTTGGTTATTGCTCGAGACCAGGCTCTACAAGCTGGCTGGTCATGGCACATCAGTTCATACACAGCACTGAGCATACTCTAAAGGAATAACCAACTGTCAGTTCTTTGCAAACTCATCTGAGTAAGGAACATAAAGTGACCAATTTCATAGCCGTTAATGGCTTAAATCAAAAACTTGTTTCTTGGACAGAACGTGGGTTTAAACACAGTTGAGTGTAATGCCGCAAATGTTAAAATTTTTACCAAATGTTCTTTGGTCAAGGTAACCCCTATACTGCACAATCTAGGATATATGGCAAAATATATCCAATTATAGACACACTCTACAATTTGGGACATTGGAGTTCAAGCTCAAATTGAATTTTCTTGATGCTGAAGATTGGTAAACAGTCGATTTTGGCAATCATCACATTTCACAAATATCAGACATTGCTGCATTTCGTATCAATAGTCAAAAATAGCCACCGATGCTGCATTTTCATGCAATGTGTGACAAAAATGAGGTGCACACTTAAATAAGTTATTCGTGGAATGAGTTGTCGCTAAGTTTAGTAGGTGTGTGGCCGCTATTTGCCCTGAAGAAACTTGACATTTTCTCTAAAACAAAGCTATGACTAACCTTTGAGCATTTGTATGATGAAGCATGGGCGGCGCACCATAGGGGGCTGGGGGGCGGGGGCTATAGCCCCACTTTTTTCAGTGCTGCGCCGCTCATGTGAAGTAAGCCTCTGAATGAAAAGTCATTTAGAAAAATAGCAATTATATTTTTGTCTCAAATTAAAGAATTAATACAGTCATTGCAAAAAGGTAACCAAGGTATGCTACATTGGATCATTTCTACATGAATGTATAAAATGACAATAGAATATGCACTTACAGGTTACATGTTCTATAGCAATGAATGAAGAAGATCATCCCATTAACGCTTATTTAACTATCTCCTGGGTGATTAAAATTGAATAGCCAGGACTGATAGCTTCCTTAGGTTGTTGCAACAACAAAGGACTGATTGTCATCGACCTTTCATGCACTGGACTAATATTGTACTTCCGCTACTGATCAATGTAATTAGCGTACCCATTCTGCCAAGAGATCAGTTTAAGTAGCTATGTACCTGCCTTCCATCGCAAAAACCAACTTTTGATTTGCATACTGCTTACTGTTATGAAATTAGCCTTGAATTGTTTCATAGTCAACTTGTATGTGATTTCAGGGCCAGTTCATTATAGCTGGAGTGTTATTTTATGCCCCTACCAGGTCTCAAGGAATAAGGCCAAAAAAGCATACCGGCAAGTTGGTTATGGCCTGTATCCCGACTCGTTTTGAGACTTGGGTAGAGTTTAGTAACGCTAGGTCCTACGCTTGGACCTTGCTAAAAAGCAAGAATTCGCGAGATTACATGAGATGTTTTTGTGTATTTTAAATGAGAATGTACGGTTTTGGCTAAATTTTTCAAGTCGCCAGACAGCCACTGAACTCTACCCTGTGCACACAGATTAAAAAACAAAAAACACCAGTCCGTATCAATTTCAGCCAAGGTCTGATGTCTGAAATACTATGATTTGCCAAGCGGTGAGAAAAACAAATCCCGGTGAGTAAAACAAATCCCGCATCATGTTTGCTCGTGTCAAGTGGTCTTTATTTTGTGCAACCGTGAGGAACTAACAAATGCCAATTTCCAAAAAAGCCAGAACCAATTATGCTGCTTATGCCTAATGAGGTTTTCAGTTGCATGCAAACCTCAAAATCCTTTCTCATCCGAGTAAAGAGCAAGTTGGGACCAATTACATAGCGGTAAAGGCCCAAATCAAAGTTTGTTTCTTGATCCCATTGCAGGCTGCTTTAAACTAATACACTAATATCGGATAATGCCAACACGAGAATTAAAGTGAGCATCAAGAACAGCCCAAGACTGGTTGTTGTTGATAAATTGGAGCATTGGAATAGACACACAGAAGTGTTTTAAAACCACCAATTCCACATCAAAAACACTAAAAACCAACCCCAGCAGTTGATCAGCTATCGAATTAGAACATGGGCAAATAGTGTCTGACGATATGTTAATTAGCCGATCTCAATTTACGAGCATTTATTGGATGACAAATACTACGTAGAATCGGTACAACCAATCACAGCACTAGTCATTCTCCACTGTGTTTAGTGTAAGATATTGCTGCTCGTTAGGTCTGGTTTATGGTATAATCAGTGTTACGGACAGGTCAGGTGTCGCTGTCCATAATAATGCATTGTGGTATTTTAGATTTTTTTCAAATATTAGACATTTCACCACTACAAGTACTTCATTTAATTTATCTATCACATACGATAATTCAAAATAAACCTGCATCATGTTTTTGCAGCGCTATCTTGTGATGGACTCTTCTGACTACATCCACACTCTTCTTGTAATAAAGTTAAGTTGTATGAAAAGGCCTTTACAAGGAGCTAAAATCAATTTGGATTATGGAACTGTAAATGGAATTACCGTAGGGTATTGGTAAGCAGGTGATCAAACTAAATTGGTTGTAAACAAAACGAAAAAGACACACATCAATGATGATGAAGTCTCTGGCCACAAATGTCAAGCAAAATTTGGTTAATTATTAAACTTGTTTGACACCATATATGCACAACACAGCATGGTATCAATAGCAAAACAAGAAAGCCAAGAAGTTCACAGTCAAAACACAAACGAAGGATGAATTCGTTAGCGCCTTTCTAAGAATTCATAACAGGTGGAGGTATAAGACACGAAATAACATCTAAAAGCATTCAGACTTTTTTCCATGCAATAATATGTCTGACAGTGACATGTATAATACGGTAAGGTAAGCCCGTATTACAATAATATGTCTGACAGTGACATGTATAATATGGTAAGGTAAGCCCGTATTACAATAATGTGTCTGACAGTGACACGTATAACATGGTAAGGTAAGCCCGTATTACAATAATATGTCTGACAGTGACATGTATAATATGGTAAGGTAAGCCCGTATTACAATTCAGACTTGACAACCAACTGCTCTCATGACTCCATAACCATTTAAGCCAATAATAAAAATTAAGTTCCGGGTTTGAATTTAGCAAAATCTACCAGACAAAATGCCCCTGGTATTGATAACTTTACTTGTAGACTTTGAACATCTTGAAAAATATGCTTCTGACTTTAAAACATAAACCTTAAGCCTGTATTTCACCCAGCACATGTAAGCATTCCCAGTGACTTAGGTAAGTTGCCAACTTATTTGGCAATAACTCAAAGTTAGATGAGCGTGACAAAGTATTAAAATCGCAGAGCGCTTGCATAATTCAACATTGACAGCTAAACAGGAGTGAAATGCAGCTTTGTATGAGTGAACGTCAGAACACAACCAGGTAAAAACCTGGCTATTAATGCGAAGTTTACTTTCCGTTCGACAATTTAAACTAAACTTGAAGTCACTTCACGTAAATGTAACGGGCTCGACAGTGGGCAAGTTTTTGTAACTCTGACACTATCAAAATGACCTACCTCTCCCTTGTCCGTTTAGAAATACAAGCTAAACAAAGTCACTTACATAACTTTAAAACCTGCTACTAACAAAGAATTCAGCGGCCCGTTTTCAAAACATAACGCTTAAAACACTTGCATCCATCATTAGCTAAATTTTTTGATTTTATAAAATGGCATCTTTTTAGAGATGGCAACAACTTCGAAGAAACACAATTTGCTTAGAATGTTTTCAACAAAAACCTCAAAACCACTAAAGAAGTGGTGCCACTTCTGATAATTTGTTGAGAATTGTACGAAAACTTGAGAAAAAGAACAGTGGATTGAAGAATCGAGGGAAACAGAAACTGTCCTACAGATGCAGTTTTATTTCACGGTGTTCAAAGTTGATACACATGATCATTCTAACACTTAACCTGGAATAGCATTGTTTATGCGCTGGTAACCATGTTAGCTTGCTCAAGGAAGAGTGAGAGTGAGGAGCCAGTGTGGCTTGGTGGTTTGAGATCTAGGCTCCTGTTTGGGAGACCTGGGTTCCAGTCCTGGCTTCATTGGCAGACAATTGAGCATTGCACAACAGTGTCTCCTCCTCTGAGCTCGGTCTTACAAGTGAACTTGGATATAATGTGGAAGCAATTTCTGGGGCTGTGCACATATCACATATTAAGAAAAGGAAGAGTATAATGCTAGTTTTAAGCGACATAAATGTTTGTGTCAGATTTCACATTTCAAATCCAGTACCTATACTGCTTAATGCACCACAGTTTGCCTAAACAGCATCACAACACATAGCTTTCTGATAGTCTGCAGAAGTAACCAGACATCTGTCCCCGTCAGTTATCATTTTGATGCCAAAAGAACCTCAATTATGTCACAAGACTGCCTAAAACTGTAGCCTCAGCTGTTTGCTGTACAGATGATGAAGCAGTAACATGTATGCTGCATACGGTATGCCTCAGGCCTGATGTGAAGCCAAGGTCACTAATAGCCATTACGATTTGGGCAAAAAATATGAAAATTCAGAAGGGCAAGTAAGCGCAGCACTACACGGAAAAACACAAGAGACATTAGAGAAGCCACATGGACAGGGTTAGACACACAGGGGGAGGAGAGCCTTATTGTTCCTGCGCTGATTCTTGCCCATATTTTGGACAAAAATATTAGCAAAAATCCTTTTTCCTGTGTGCCATTTTGAAAATAATGGTAATAGCAGCAGTATCATTTTGTTCTGAATCAAAACAATGATATCCTCAGACAATATTTTCAAAAATTGTGGGCATCCCCATCAGTATTAGAAGATCCTGAAAAATGAAAAGAGGCAATTATTTTCGCAATTATTTTTATCCCATGAAATTGATGAGAATTTACCTCAGCAAAATCCAGGAGCAGTTTCTAAATCGTTCAATGTTATGTAATTTTATGTAACATATGTAGCTGAAACTTAACATTCATTTCAAAATGATAGCCAATGACATGTTTTTAAGTTAAATCAATAACTATCAAAAAACACTAAGATGGGCCAAAAAAAATAATAATGGCACCCAGTGTGAGGCATTCATATATACAAAGGATCGATGGTGCCTGTGAGAGATACGTTTGACTAGAGATATTTCCTTGAAAAAACGCTTTCTTTCAGATGTAGGTACATCGTTCAGAATATGGCATAAAATTTAAAAAGTACTAGCTGTTACCTGTGCTTAAGAACGCATAGCAGCAGCTAGTACCGGTATATGGAGGTGAAATAGCTACACCTTTAAGTGAACATTAGTGTTCATTGCAAGAAACAGGAATATTTCTTGAAGTGACCGTTTATTTCAAAGCTTCAATCAGAATTTCTGACACTGAAAAATCTAATAAATGTGATTTTTGAATTATTCTCAGACTCTAGTAACAAAGAAAGTCCTGTTGTTTTGAAAATAATGCCCTCGTGACGCGCATTTCGCAGCAAATTTGGGTTTGCTGATAATAAAATACTAAGAACTTGTAACAAAATGAAACCAGTTCCGAATAAGAGAAGAACAGTGATGATTGAAGAACCAGGAAATTGGCCAATAGGTGACGCAATGGCACCGAAAGTCGACCCAAAAGAGCCTACCACTGTTTTAACAGCAAAATAACGGTTGAACGCCAATTTTTCCAACATCGCTAAATAATAAAGTTTAGTTTTTAATGACATCATTAGCTTTGGCGGCGACAGGTCCGAAGAAGTATATACACGACGGAAGCCGGTGGGAGTGACATTAAGCTAACGAACTGACGTCACCCACGCCATTGAGCCGACAAACTACTGTCACCAAGGCCAGTACGAAACTGGCCACCCTCCCTCCACGTCTGCAAAAATCAGCCAGCAAGAAAAAATTAGAACACTTCGAATCCAAATAGGGTGCTGGTGCACTACCTGGGAGTAAGGCGGTGCTGAAACGGGCGGAACGGTCTGTAGTGGAGCGGAGTAGACAGAGTTTGTGCGAATGATACATTTTATATAATAGAAGACAGCAGAGTAGACCATCAGCTAGGATCTGTTAAATACTTCTTGATCTATGGATAGATCAGTTTTTCCACTTGAGATGCATTAAGGATATTGCCAATTTCCTAAAACTGCTGTTATCATTGAGAGCCCATTTATTGCATAATTAGCTGGATCATTTATCATACAAGACAATAGACAAAATTCACAAGGTCATACACTCTAAACTCTTGAGGCTATGAATAAATGAACACCTGACACAAGTGTGTGGAGTGCATTTCAGTGGATGCCTATTACGGGAAATTATGGAGAAAGCCTATGGTGTTAAAAATACTCTAATTTGAGACAATGAAAATTTTTTTAAAAATTTTGAATTGAAATTATTTTGGTCAAGGTTGGAGCTTGTTGCAAATTCTAGAAATAGGCAATATCAGCAGTCCCAAATTCAAGATTGACCAGAAAAACGGAAAAATTACCCACTCAGTAGATTGAAAACATCATCCAAAATTTTGGAAATATGGTGAATGCCAAAATCGCCATTGTCCCAAATTCCAGAATGAAGAAAATCCAATCTCTGCAGGAATTTTTTTGTGTCCCAAATTCCAGAATGAAGAAAATCCAATCTCTGCAGGAATTTTTTTGTGTCCCAAATTGAAGATTTTTATTCCGTTTTCACAGAATTACATTACCAAAGCTTTTAAAAACATCCTAAAGGAGCTCTAAGCCAGCTTACTGTAACCAACTGACTTCAGATTTTGGACACTTACTAAGAGAGGGATTCCTGGGCTTAAGAACAACTAGCAGTTTGTTGTGGCATGAGATCAGGCTCGATGAACTGGCCTAAGTTACAACCTGTCATTTTATGCAGCAAGCATGTTCTCCAACATTATCAAACTGTCAGGTCATCAGTAGTCTCAAAGTCATTCACCATCTGATTAAGGTATAAGAATGAGACCCTTTTCGAGCAGAAAGTGATCCACATTAAAAATTAGTTTCTTGTCTGCTATTAATGTGGGTTTCTAGCGGGTTTAACCATCCAATCCTTGTTACGCCACCTACTAATGCATTACTGGGTCAAGTGGTTTTGAAGTCCCACCAATGTGTTGATTACCCATTTGACTGTTGCTATCGCCAACCTTTTTAGTAGTCTCTATTCTAACTTGTATATCAAAAAAACTAAGCTTTGTCGACTAGGAGAGGAAAAAGATTAGGGAATATGAAAATACTTTTTGTATTAATGTACCATTATTATTTTTACGTAAAAACCTTTTTAAGTCAAAATTTTATTTTTAAGAAAGGTATATTCATAGCAAAATAACCCATCGGTCGATTTTAATGAAACATTTTTTAAATGAAAACTTCACCAGTTACCTTAAAAATACTGTTATGAATTTTCATTAGTCTTTTTGTTTGGTTTCTATGACAAATCAACTGGCAAAACGTAAGGTATCTTTGTAAAAAACAGAAGTTGTATTCGTCTTTGTTACATTACATAAAAATAGGCCTTTATATCGAAATTCCTAACAGCATTTTTGAGATTGATGACTAAATATTAAATTTGGAAAGTTTCAGCGAAATCCACCAAGCCCTTTTCGAGAACTCGTGCTCCTAAAGTTCAAATGAAGTTGATTTGCCGAAGTCGAGAAAAAGCCGATTAAACTGGGACAGGTGAAAATCTCAAAGTCTTCACTTAATTATTCAGTAAAAGCTTGTTTTTGGTACACATAACCATAACTTCAACATTACAGTTACAAACCAACAAAATTTTGAGAAATTGTGAGCATTCACAACAATGTTGAGAGCTTTTGAAAAATTATCAGTTTTGACAATTTTGTCCAAAATTGGCAGGATTTTACTATCCAGATATTATCTTTTTGCAGAGGTGTCGATATATCCAAAATATAGTTGATGGAATTTAATGATCACTTTCCCCCCCCATCACATGCAAGCTGATCAGTGGACATTACATCCTCTGTGATAAGCACATGACAAGAACACGTTAAAAACGTGCGAGTATGGTTAAATCTCAACAATTTTGGACACCAAATGAAATTTTAACTTCTTTCTTAAAAGACAAAAACAACATACTATTATACCATTTTAGATGTCTATATTATGGCAACAACCAGAAAACTATTTTCCACAAATGTTAGCTTTTGAAAAATGAAAAAGACCAATTTGGGTAATTATTTTTGTCTGAATTTGATGATATTTCACAGCAACTAGTAAGAGGATAAATGACAAATTGCTTCGAAAACTTTTGTATAGTTACATAGCCCTGTTCTAGCCCTTGTTACATAAACCTGGTTTAGCTCTTGTTACATGGCCCTGGTCTAGCCATCGTTACATAGCGCTGTCCTAGCCCTTGTTACATAGCCCTGTCCTAGACTAGTCTAGCCCTTGTTAATGTTATACAGTTAGAAACTTCTTCTTTCATCACTGCAATGATAAAAAACTTTTTCCGACAAGCATTAAGATAGATGACAAGAGCAAGATATAATTTTAGTATGATAAAGCCTCCCAAAAAAACGAACTGCGAGAAAACAATAATAAAAACAGGATAACCTTATATAAAGAAATGATGAATACCAAAAAATGTTGGGTACAGTTGAGCACAATACACAATATTGGATTACTTAAACATTACACAAAAAATCAGTTGAGTGCCAAGGGAGACAGAGAACAGTTTCACAAAAAGCTACGAAACATTTTAGTTCTAAATTTAGAAAGACACCTGTGGTATTCTTAGCAGGCTTGGGGCAATTATGCTGCTATTTCCTGTGTTTCATCTTTAAAGTTCACATGTTGTCATGGTACATAAACAAGATCTCCATTTGGTTTTATTGCTGCAACAAACAATAGAGAAAAGAAACTAACAGAAACTCACTGTAAAGTGTAAAAATGTTTCTGAAACAAAGTAGGCATTTTAAAGCAAAATCCTAACTGCATTTTTGAGACATATAACTTAAAGTTTTCATTCAAAAAAAGTTTCAGTAAAATTGGCTAGGGGGTTATTTTTCCTGCACATGACAATTTGATTGAAAAAAACGCAGTCACATGACAATAATAAGGACACTGTAACAAGAAGCATATTTTTAGATTCCTTGATCTTTCTCCTTTAAGAAAATGTATACCCTTGTATCGGTTGACAAAGCATAGTTTTTTCGATGTTTGACTAAGAGTTGAAGTCATAATACTAAGGTCCTAGAAAACTTTTAGAAATAATTAACTGTCACTTTTTTCCAAGCCCAGAATATGGAACAATTTGAGACGTAACGGGGGTGCATGGGCATTCATTATCTAAATCTAAAGTTGATTTGGGAGCCCTATTTAAACTTTACAGTCTACATTCAGTGGTCTCAGTGTAAATTTACCTGCTGTGTAGAACAAGTCGGACAGGGATCCTGTCTACTCTGCACGACAAGCATAGGTGAAAAAATCTATTTCAATTTCATTAGACCTACCTTCACCAGATCCATCAAATTCACATCTGCGAGTCGAGTGACCAGTCCCCATATTGACAACTATCGGATTAGCATGAGGTTTGCAACAATTTCCGTGCACTCTTCGAAGTTATCCAGTCAATGCAGATAATGTTTGAAATCTTTGGCAGTAGGCCTACTGGTGACAACTGAGCTTCGCCGGGGACTGGTCTTTTCAGGTCAAATTATTTATCATCATCATTTCAGTCCAACATCAAAATCATTCAAATGATTGTATTTTGCTTGACTGAAATGCAGCAGATAGGCTGCAGCTCCTGGACCTAGGACCAACTACTCGCATGAAATCATTTTCCCCTATTCAAAACTAACTTTCCGCAGCGTAGCTCACAACTGACAGCAAGAATCTCTCAACGTAAACTGAAAACAGCTGGTCAAAAGTTCACGATGTGTGCACTGGTAGTGACACCAGGAGGCAAACAAAGGAAGCAAACCAGCTAAAATTTCAAATTAGTCATAAGCCACATAATAACTTTGTTTATAGCATTTAAAATAATTATTAACCAATAATGTTAATTTTTAATACAGTATCTATTATACATGGGATTTTTGCGGTCAAAATAAAAAACTTTTATATCACGTGACCGGATCGTCATGGTGATTTGTTTTGGTCGTCCATATTGGGATTATGAACGATATAATTAGGCCTATTGGTGATTTGATGTTTTCAAGTTTTGTTGCGCGTGATGCTTGAAAACTCCAACCTTTTGTGTATTTCCATTAAGTTATAGCGTATCGTGTTTGTAAACGGCTGTTATATGTTAAAATGACTGCACAATACGCTAAACTTTATCCCGATTTTCACACCATGAACGGAGTCGGGGATGGACGAATCCGTGTTCCGCCTTTGAACGGAAGTGAACAAGAAACCGGCGACCAGACTCCTGAATTGCGCACAATGTCTGCTGCTAATCAAGATACTGTGGCCAGATTGATACGAGAAGCAGTGTTACTAGGCTCAAATACTCTTGATCTTAGCAATAAAATGTTGAGCTCTATTCCTGAAGAAGTTATGAAAATGTCAAATTTAGAGGTATTAATCGGAAGCATTTACTACTGTTGGGTAATAATTGCGGAGAAGGGTCCCGCATTTTGAGAACCACTTTTCACCACTGAAAAACGGGTAAAAAACTGGTTCTCAAAATCTGGGAAGCCTGTAAGTGACTATTGCCAACTTGTTTTAGTTTGTTGTGCTGCGTTGTCGACATTGTACCGTATGGAGTGGTCTAGACAGACAGTTGCATTTGTTTTTGTAATGATAGGTACTTATGTCCGTTTCAAGCAAGAACTGTTTTTGCAAGGTTCCCCTAGTTATGTTATGATAAATTTCAAAGTTTAAAAATGCGAAACAAGAGCTCTTACTATACATGACCAAAAATATCCATGAAGATATTGACAACTGAAAAATGGTAGAAGTGTCACTCTTTCTATAATCATTTTTTGTAAAACTCTGCAAATTCATTATTTCTCAACCAAATTAGTTAAAATAACACCATTGGAAAGCTTCACATCTACTATTTTTATTGCTGTAAAGTAGATAAAAATTAGCGTAATGTAATTAAAAGTAATTAAGTAACGAAATGGTGTTTTCTATAATTTTCATCAAATGTAACAAAGACCTTTCGAACACTGCAAACTGTGTGTCAAAAGTTGGGACCACTACAAATTTACCTAAGTGACCTCATCCCAAAGTGTGTGTTGTGTTCTTACTCTGTGTCGATTTTGTACTAATCATATCAATTATAGCAGAACTACACTTAATTTACATCAGCTGAGCATATCCATATTATTTTTACAACAGAAGTATAGCATTCAGCCACTTGTCTCAGCACCATGAACGCATGGCAAGGGAGAGTTTTTATGTACTTCCGTAGCATTCTCAGTCATTTTTTTCTCGTTCATCTCGAGACTAAATGTCAGTCCCCTACGAACTTTTAAATTTATTGAACCTGATTGCTTAAAACATGATTACACAGTATCACTTCACCTTGTGTGCTTCTTCATTTCAGTACCTTTACCTGGAGGGAAACTGCCTGTCAAGTTTGCCAGATAACTTCTTTGATTGCTTACCCAACCTCAAGTGGTTAGACCTACGACACAACTACATAGCCAGCCTGCCGACAGTATACATTGCTCGTCACAGGAATCTGCACAACTTACTTCTGGAGTCCAACCAACTCAAGAGTTTGCCACTGGAATTAGGTAGGACACGTGTGACCCATGCTGTTGCCTCGTGAAATTAAGAGAACAACACGTAGGATTCAATAGGCTGGGATCTGTCAAACACTTCATAATAGGAACCTCGATGCCTCAATTTCAGGACTGATTTGTTGCCTGATTCCCCTCTAAAAAGATTTGAAGGTCACGGTTAACTCCCCTCACCAGGCTCAAAAATGCTCCAGACATGTGAATCACTTTAAACTCTCGCAGAACTAACATTATTATTTGATAAATCCACCCATCGCAGTTTAGTGCATGTAAGTAAATGACTGATCACATGACATTCACCAAGGAGTCATTCATATCTCGATTCACTACTTGACATCCCTACTAGTTAGACTGGTCCAGTTCCAAAAAACACAAGTACTGATGGTTGAGGGTAGTTGTCTTGTCTATAGCAGTGTATGAAGCAATGCGACCAAGAATACATGAGTCCTCGCTACTTTACGGAATCGCGAGATACCTTGAGCTGGATTTAGCTGTGTGGTTGGTTATTTTACTAGAACATGTAATTGATACAATCTTTATTGTAAAACGACCCCTATTTTTGGATTAAGTGGGGGCGTTTGTCCCGTTATCTAAAATCTTGACATTTTATAGCTGACCTATTTTTCTCCATATTCTGTGCCAAATGTCAATATCACATGACATTTTGTGCCTGACCTATATTTTCCATGTTTGCCAAAGGAGCACTCTACTCACCCAATAAGGGAATTGTACACAAAGTTGAAATATTTTGAGGCTTTTATTTCATGAAAAATCAGTATTGAATACATATCCAACATTAGACACAAGATTTTTTTCTTGTGAAATTTGCACTGCAACATGAACGTATATCTTCTCGTGGTAGTTTTTTTCATGTGAAATCTTTTAATCATTCAAGTTTCAAAAGTTTGAACAGGGCACACAAATGGAGGGAATTTGCCCTTAAGATTTATTTTGTTTGTATCTTCAACAACTTTGATGACATTCACATGGCAGGTCAGTGATGCGAGTTACCTTCATTTTCTACTCGTATTTTACTTTTTCCACTGTCTCGTTCGAGCGTTTACTCTCTTATGTTGAGCCCTGTAAAAATCTATTAAGACTTAAGTCAACTTGATACTCATGAAACGATCTTTTGCAAATTTTTATCTTCGTCCTTTGCTCGAATTTTGGTCTTATGGTAGACAAATCTTTGGTCACGAATCTTTGTGAAATGAGCCCCTCTACATGGAGCATTAGCTAGATATTTCAATCTGTAAGTTTTTGCATTTGTTCTTAACTGAATAATTGTTACCGTAGCTACGTCATATGTCCATTTTACCAGTTAAATTCGCTCCGCTACAGGCATGATTCCGACGCTCCAGGGCTTGAATATTGCCAGCAATCCCATAGAATTTCCTCCCAATGAAATTCTGGAACAAGGCACCAAAGAAGTGTTGAGGTTTCTCAGGGAGATGCTCATTTCAAAAAGCCAGGGCCACTTGCCAGCAGGTATGTCCTATTTACTAGTGGTTGGCTGGTGTTCGATTGTATCTGAAAAGTGATCAAGCTTGATTTCACAAACTGGTTAGGTGGTGTCAGATGAGATGTGGATGTATGTAACTGAAGACATTTTCATCAGAGTTCCTTACGTTATACAAAGCAATGTTTACAGAAACGTTAAGGAATGTTAATGTCCAGTGAGATTTCCACTTTTAGAATCTATGATAGTTAATGTTCTAACACAGTTACTAAATGTATAATGTTGGTGTTGCTTTCACATTAAGTTTCATCATGTCAGTGTGTAGGATTGGTATTTGCCTTGCAAAACTACAGGGAGAACCTGATTACTTTATGTCAATAATTGTATAGCTGTCTGCTCTTATTAGTGCAGTGTTTTTATTTGTGAATTCACAATCAAAAGTATTACAAAAAAACTTTCAGATACCATACTTTGAGCACTATTCTCCCAATCTCTTGGGTATTGTTTTTAGAATATTCCATTTTTGTATGCGGGGCTATCAAAGATAGAACTTGTATGATTTTCATAAGAAATGTTACATAAAACGAAAACAAAATGATAATTTAGAAAGTTCAAGGAGCATTTTGAGATTTCATCTTGAACATTTATTTCAAATTTCATTTGATCATGTTATTGATACTGTTGATTTGTTATCAGGTTACATCTCTCTTGCTAAATTTTACTAAAAAGACTTGTCACATGATTTGATTAATGGCAGATTGGTAAAAAGTAAAAATCAAATTTTACAGGCTTTCTACTTTTCAGAATTATATATTTTTTGCTTGTTTAAAATCTGTTATTTTGTAGATATGTGGCTTGTCACTAAGGTCCTACATAACTCAATAAGAGTGCAATGATAAAATTGTTACTGCATGCTGATTCTCTTGTCTTACGTGTAACTCAGAATTTGAAAGTCTTCGTTTGTCGTCCGATTCCAACGAGTCTCCTTCCCCGCGTCACGATGGTTTGGCAAAAAGAAGAAACTCTAAATCTAAGTCGACCTCTAGTCGCAGATCGTCGGTCACAGAGGAATTAGTTGGCCCCATCCCATCAAGGTAAGCGTGTAACGGATTTTATTTTGTAACATTTAAGTATTTTATTCATTTGTTTGAAATTTACGAAGCACTTTGTAGTTTTAGATTGTGTCGTCTAACATTTAAAGTTATATTTAGTGCAGATTTAGCAGTGGAAAATGTGAGAAATAAGATAAAACAAGATCAAGTAAGAATTATTAGTCATAATGCTTGCCATATGTTGGTTACTGTCACCACAGAATTATATATATTTATATGCACCCCCAAATTTGAGTAAGATGCCTTCTAAAACCACCAATTACATGCCAGAATCACCAAAAATGACCCCACCAGTCAATCAAGTCACTCAATTAGAAAACCTGCAAACACTATGTAATGATAGGTTAATTAGTTGAATGCTAGTTACAAGCATTTATTGGTTGATACAATTTAGAATTGGTACAACCAATCATAGCACTAATCATTTTCCATTGTGTTCATTGGGAAAAGTTGTCAGATATTGCTGCTCATTTTTCCGTGTTTCATCGTATATTAAAGACTGGTAGAGAGTTGTGCTTGTGGTGGTTGTGACAACTCGGTATTTGAGCATGCTGCGGCTCATTTCACTTGCCTCGTGGGACATCAGTGAAGCGCAAAGCTGGCACAAGTTTGTACAAAAAAGCTTTTGTGTTCGTGGACATGACTTACTTAAGTATAGGTCATGTGATGTGACCAACATGTAGCATGTATTAGCACTAATAATTCTTACTTGTGTTATATATGATTTTCCAACTTAGCTCAGTATGAAGAATGCTTTTTGTTGTCGTTTGAATGTACGTACACCCTAATCACAAACAACATCATCAACAAAATCCTTTTTAACCCGAAAACGTGTTCTTCAAGCTCAATATAACTTTAACTCAATATGCATGTTTTTGTTATTCTGCACTTGTAATTTCTGTGAATGTTTGTATTTGATACTTCACTTACATTAGTTTGACCATATTCTATTTTTGTTAGTTTGGCTCTTATCGCCTTCTGTTTATGTTACCTCTAGATTCCAGTTTATAGTAAAATGGCTTGTCTCAAACAATGAAACATCCATTAATGTCTTCTAGATTGAAAAAGACAACTAGCTCTGTTAATATATTTTGGAGAAGGTTTGTATATATATGTGTCGTATCGTTTCTGCTCCGGGCTTAGTTGGCTAGTGTTCCTTGCCTTGCATGCAGACGTCAATCCATCATTTGGTGTCGAGGTGTTATTTGTAACAGTTCGGTGTGGAAGTTTTCCAAAACTAAACACGGCCTTGGGTTCTTAATATGAATATTCACGTGGTTGGGAATAGCCATTGAGCAATAAGGTTCTCAAAACATTCTCTTATATTTATCACTGATTTTCCTTGAGCATGCTAAAATAATTTTTTTACATGGTTATTAATTTAGGTATACTTTGTGGAACTAAGATTTCTATTTGTTAAAACACAATAAACCTGGGCTGCGTCAAAAAAAAAACTATAAAGTTGGTCTCAATGTGTTCCTTTCTCAGATGGAAAATGGTTTTTCGTCTTGCAAAGAACTCACATTTTTATTCGTCAAGGTCTTGCTTGGCGAATAAAATGACACGTAGTAACAAGCCATCTTGAATAACCTGATCTTGAGCTATAATGAACTATCAGTTCTTTTCAAGGCTGGAAATCCCTAAGGAACAATTTGAGACCAATTTCGTGATGGTAAGTGGTCTAAAAACTGTGACGGAAGGGGGTCGATAGCCAGTGTAATGATTACATAATAACTTAAAATAAAATCAGTCGAGTAATTACTTGTTGTTTAGCCTGACACTAAGTAAGTGTTCTCTGTAATTTTCTGATTAAGGTCTTGGAGTGCCCATTGTACCTCAGTTTGGCATATTATTGCCACTTGTGACATCGTTTTTCATATTGGGGAATCACGTGAGTGCGTTTGTAACCTCCTGAGGGTTTTCGGAAACCCACAGCCGCTTTATCAACACTTCTTTGGAAATTCACAGTACGGTAAAAGCTCACTAATTTAGGACACTAGGGAAAATATATTTCATCATTTTTTCACTAAAGCATACACAGCACCAATTTTCAAGTTATGCACCAAAACCATCATTTGACATTGTTTTGAAAAACTGTGGTTATTCACAATCATGTTAGAAACTTTTGAAAATTGAAAAAGGGGCATTATTTGCAATCATGTTTCTATGAAATTGGTGACATTTTCTTGTTCTGTTATGGCTTGGTCCTTGGTATCGTCTATGTGCCATGTTGTTTCTGGGTGACACCTAGTGTCCTGCTGTCCTCCCCGACTGCTTACGAGTCTATGTACTATTCTCTCGTATCTCACTTGTTCATTTTCTCTGCACATGTGCAGTATTGGAAATTGCGCACTCTAAGACATGAAGTTATGCATGGTTAAGCGTCTGAGTTATTGCATTATAATCACCTTACTGATCAACCATGCCATCTCTTTTTATCAAGCGTTTGATCGGGATGCGATTAAGTAATGGCTATAGCTTGCTATAAAAGATGCTATTTATATCAAAACATGACTGCTAACTTAAGCTGGACTGTTAATGAAGGCCTCTGATGTTGTGGTTTCCAGAAACAGGTTAATGAAATTCTGTCTCATTAGTCTGGTTCTTTCCTGTCCATGAAACAAACAAACCCTAGCAATCAAAAGTACCACCCATTGGGTGGATAAGGAATTCTGAAGTGGTTTCAGACTCATTGGTATTCCACTGTAAAAGCTGTCACAGAACTTACTGTACTTATCTGGGATACCGTCCAGGGCTCTTAAATCGTGGAACTAAAAAATTAGGGTGGGCAATAAGCCGATCATGGGCGCTTAAAGCGGCATGAATAAAGTAACTTTTTATTTAGACCACTTACCACAGAATTGGCCTCAACTTGTTTCTTACTCAGATAAGAAATGGCTTTTGGTCTTGCTGGCAGTTAATACTTAAAACCATGCTTACCAAATAACCTGACATGTCATGGTAGTCAGTTGGATCTCTAGCAATGACGAATTATCAGTTCTTTCCATAAATCACATCTATTTTGACTAAGGAACAAACTGAGACCAATTTCATAGTGGTAAATGCTAAATCATTCAATGTCAGACAGAAGGTCGCATATTTTTTTTTTTCGAGTAGTCCGGGAGGGCACCTTCAGAAACAGTTATTTCGGATAGTGCCCAAGGGCCTACTTTGAAGTCAGACTTCGTGTGTACAAGAGTCAAATACAACATTGGCAGAATGTAGATAATGTAGTAAGGGGCTTATCATCTCAAACATAGTGGTCGCTCAGTGTAATTCAGTAGAGTGACCTTTATTTTTGCGCTTCGTATCTTTAAATTTTTCGCTGCAAACATTGCATAATGAATGAGCCTAGCACTGCTCAAGTGATTGCTTTTATTGTTCTTTGCTCACAAGTACGATCAATGAGATGAATCATATAGCTCATTGAGCTTTATAGTATTAGAGTGTGCATGAGCCTGAAGAACCATTTTGCGTCTCCTCTAGTTAAGAGCAGGGGAGTCCGGGTATTTTCCCGCCCAAGTAAGGCAATGTTTCACTGAACCTGACTGATTGTTATGTAAAATAAGGGAGTTGTGTACGTTTTGGGAGCTAAAATTCTGACGTGAATTGAAGCAGAGCATGGACGCTTAAAAGTGAAAATTTGGACATTTCTGGAGGGGGCTTTAACTAGATGAGTACGGTAGTGACACCTAGTTGATGATTCATCTGCACTCATTCCAGGTCTCCATTGCACACTCCAGCTAACTATCACGATAAACGCCTGCAATACTTAGAAAAACTGAAGAAAGCTGGGGCTCTCGGACCCATAGATAAAAACTCTGGGTTAGTTTGCATTGCATTTTGCATATAGCTCTGACATGTAGTTTTGCGTTGTGTCTCTGTTGTTAAATTTCGTGAGTTCAGTTTTTTTTAACCCTTGCCACACATCCCTTACTATTTGTTGTTTTCTTCTCCGTCTCTATTCTGATGTATTAAATTTCAAGTTAACATTCATTTAGTTTTGGAATATAGTTTTAATAGTCTTAGATACACGTTTTTAATTTCTAGTAATTAGAATTAATTAGTTTCGTTATAATTAACCTCACGAGTATAAACATTAATATGGAAACAGTTATATCTGTAACACGTACGTGTGTGCATTTAGCGTCAATGGTATTAGAACTCATTTAACTACAGCAATTAGTCATGTCGGAATTGTGGCACAATGTACACTGCAGTCACTCGTGCTTACAGCAAGCATAAACTTCCAAAGAAGACAAGAGGTGCCGACGTCTACCCTGAGCCGCCTCCCCCTGATATAATTGACGTCAAAATAAAGGAGGAGCGTAAAGCTGCCAAACGCAGGGAGATGTTGGAAAAACAAGATGCCATACTTCAGCGAAGAAGGTAACCCCATTGAAGCCAGCCATTTTGGTCTCATCCAGAGATTTTTGTTAAAGTAGCGTGGTTCGTAAGATTTACTGCAGCTGTTAAATTTTCTTGCTTATACAGCTGGGTGATTATGTAAGTGATTGACACGTAACAACTTTTATGGAAGAGACTAGTAAGAACAGAAAGCAGTCAAACTGCGTTACTTCGAACCCTACCATGTTCCATGTAAAGCATTTTGTTGTAACCGAAATTCTCTGTTACTGAATCAAATTCTAGGCTGTACATTTAGCTTGATACTTGTGGAGTGGATGTTTGTAAGCGAGCTAGCTCAATAAATCAGGTTCGTTGTAATGCAGTTCAGCATTGTGTCGGAACAACAGAGAACACAAGTTTGTCTTGGAACATGTAGCTTCATTTTGATGACACACGTTCTCGAACCGCTTCACGCTTTCATACTCTGAACTTGGCAACATGAGGTCGGGTCGCTGGATTCTTTGTAAACTCTTGCACAAGGAATTTTAGGTTTGTTTTTACTCGAGTCTTGTTTTTAGGGATGATGAAACCTTGAAAGAATTTCGAGACGAGACCAAACGCCAACAGCAGAAGAAGTTTATGGAGAGCTTGCGAGCAGGAAAAACTGGTACGTTCTTGGATATGGTTATAGTAATGAGTGTATGGCACTGTTCAATGATGTCAATGAGTTGGGGTTTTACTCAGTACTGTCTGCAAGCAGTTCTGTCTCATCACAGTGAATAGTTTCAATTTTGCCCTGACGAGTTTGGCTTACAAAACTTTTTAAGCTTTATAAGCAAATTTGGATATTTTGGACTTTTGGCATGAGTTCAATGTTTTGATTTGAGGTCTCAACTTATTAACCTCCCACAGTAGGGACTTGGATTTTTGAAAATGGACTTTTGAACATGTTATGCTTGAAATTTGTGATTACCATCTGAATTTTCTGATGATGTGAAGAACACTGTTTTCATTTGATTCATGGTCATTTCCTTTGTCAATTCAAATTGATATCACTTATGAAAGATATACTATTTATTTGCAGTATTCTCGCTAATACCTAGAAACCTACTTGTTTCTTCACTAATAAAATAATTTCATAAGGTTGGTAGAGAACACATTGATTAATTCACATTTACACAACCAAGCAAAACGCTGTACCTTGACAGTTTCGGCTACTCACAGCAGCCATCTTCGGAAGCTATTGGACAATAGGTGGCGTGGTGATGAGACTGTTTCTAATTTTAGATTGAAAAAATGTGGCTTAGAGGCCAAAACAGCCACCCATTCATTGACAAAAGGCTGCTTTAAGTGGTCCAAAACGAATGGCCATTTCTTGACGAAAGTTTGTATTTGGAACATGCAAATCTTCAGCCCTACGATGTCGCAGAGTAAGTGAAATCTGTTTTACTCTACCTCTGCTGTGACTATGAAGTATCAAAAAAAATTCTTTTTTGTAATGAAAGATTACAAAGGAGAGTTTTTTAAGATTGGTACTGATTCTAAAGCCCTTTTCCTATTTTTAAATAATTATTAGATGTTTTTACCCAATTTTCAGATTATACCGAGCCTCTAGAATATGCGCCTTTTGGAATAGACCAGGAATACAAAAGAATACCTACAAATGAGGAGAGGATAAAGGTAGAGTTTCATGTGGATATGACTGTGGTGGTATCATTGTGACTCATTATTTGTTCCTCTGATCCATATTGGAAAGTAAAGAATGAAAATTGGACTTTTTGCTTGAAGAAAACATTGAAGTATACCAGTGCTCGCGAAGTTATGTTTAAAGTTTGTAGTCGATTGGCAGCGGAACTCTCTATGATTATAGCCAGGATAGTAAGTAAGAATGTCCCCAATGCTTTACTACAGTTGTAGTGGACTGCTTGCATGTTTCCAACCTTAACAGAAAAAGAAAACAAAATCACTCTGTTGTGGTGTTACCTTGCATGAGGTCTATAGCCCTGTACATAGGAAACGAGCATATGACGACTTACAAACCTCAGAATACCCGCTGTTCAGTAGCTCATCATGACGCCAAAGAAAGTGGGACAAAAATCCGCTGCACTTCTTTATCTCGCAAAAGGTCTTGAAAAGGTCATTGTCTGTCTAGGAATGACACTTGAAAGAATCACGGCTGCCTTTCAGGTGTTTTATTGACTTCAAGTACCAGGGGTGTATCTAAATTTTACCTTCTATTACCCAAAATGCAAAAATTCTTAAGCAGCCACTGAATTGTTTTTTTCCACCCAAGGAAGTATGTGGGATGCCGTTTTCGTCCTTCACAATCTGCTCAGGCATTTTGGAGGAGGGTTTTTCCTTAATCGATAAGTATTACAATTGTTACATTTCTTGTTTAAGAGAATAGAATATTGTATTCGTGAGAAAAGGACTGGTTTGTGAGTGGAGGAAACTTGGTTATAGAAAGAGAATTGTGGCGTTAGAGCAAAAATACGGTTCAAGAGAAAAGAATTGTGTGCATGAGAATTGGATGTTCTTGGTGATAGAGATGTGGAAGAGCAACTTTGCTATTGTCTTGCAACTGTTGCGTAAACAGCAAGCCCAACGTGTTTTGAATGGTTGTTGATATTTGGTTTACATTTTGAATGGCAGTTGATATCTGGTTTACATTTTGAATAGCTGTTGATATCTGGTTTACATAAATGAATTGCTGTTGATATCTGGTTTACATTTTGAATAGCTGTTGATATCTGGTTTACATTTTGAATAGCTGTTGATATGTGGTTTACATTTTGAATAGCTGTTGATATCTGGTTTACATTTTGAATTGCTGTTGATATCTGGTTTACATTTTGAATAGCTGTTGATATATGGTTTACATTTTGAATAGCTGTTGATATCTGACAGGTTTTTATTTTGAATAGCTGTTGATATGTGGTTTACATTTTGATTTCAGCTTGACATAAAGAGTACTCATGAGAGGGTTCGCCAAGTTCTGTCTCCAAGAGCCCAGCAGCAGTTGGAAGCTGAGAGGTAGGTTATGGTTGATTATTCATTTACTTGGTAGTACGATGAGAGTCTCTTACAGGGGTTCCGCATTTTGAGAACCAGTTTTTACCACTGAATAACAGGCATCAAACTCGTTCTCAAAATCCGAGACCCCTATAAGAGGCTATTACAACTTAACAAAGTTTGATTAACAAGAACAATAAGTAGACAACTCTGTCATGCGTTTACAAATTTTTGCATACAAGTGGGTTGTTGGCACATTACTCTGACTCATTCTTTTCCTTGTGGTGTCAGCTCACAGGGGTGCCACTGTAAATTTTAAATTCAGATTCAGCGTGATACTCAGCAATCCTCTTGCTGGGGATGCATTCCACAGTGCAGGTTCTTGTATGTTGGGCAAGATCTCTTGTAGAAACCACTCAAAATCATGCTGGGTGAAAAGAGCATGTTACCAGCAAAATGGGTTCACGTACTAAAATCATTGGTCTTCAAAACTTACATGGTGCAGCCCAGGTTGTGCCCTGCCTCCCATGGCAAGTTCATTAAACCAGACTTGCGTGCTAGTGGCTCTTGGGCCTGGTTTTGGAAACCTCTTAATATGGGCCTGGCCTGTAAGCTACTTTTAGAATAGAGCTATTGAACGTTATAATGTTAATAAATTTGTTATCTGTTGTAATTTACACATACTCGTGAAAATATTAAAAAGTATAAATTAATTGTAAATTTTACGGACTGTACTCCAAGTGTGGACAATGTAAACATGTGTTGTGATTGACTGAATATTTGTGTTGTCTAGCATGTGACTATCTTATCACATGATCCCGATTAGCATGTGTGCAAACCAAAAATAAAGTTATTGAATATTTCGTTGCTTTTTTTCCATTTTTTCCCATTTCTTAGCGTGTATGATGAAAAAGTGACACTTTCCAAACGAAGTCCTGAAGTTTCACTTGTATAAATGCATGGTCGAAAAACAAATTCTGATTTGCTTACTATTAAATTGCCAGGTAAAATAGTATAAAGTAAAAAGACGAACGTCAGTTTTAAAAACCAACATTCGACTTTTTTACTATTTTATCGGATTTTTTAACCATTGTTAATGGAACAGCATTTTAACCCTTATTTTAATTGATAACTATTAAAATGCAGTTGAGTAAATCGAAAACAAAAATTTGTAGTTTTTTATGCAAGAATGCAGTCTGTCGAGACTGGAATGTAATTTAAAAGTGAAAATAAAATATGAAATACCCCTTTGAAGTATGAATTAAAAAATGAATTTAAGTCACTGGATTCTGATCATATACAGCTCTTGTTCAGTTGAGTATAGAGACGATGGAAACTACACAGTCTGAAGAGGCATTACCCGATTTCCATTTCGTCTCCTTTTTATCCCCTAGTTTCATTTATGCAGGCTCTGTTTGTAGATTCCACCGTCTCTATACTCACCTGGCTAGCGATTTTGTTTCTAGTTATATTCCATATTGGAGAATAAACTTAAAATGCATTATATTCCATTTTTGTCATTTTTGTGCAACAAGCGCGGGTGGAAATTTAATGCAGAGGCTTGCCGCCAATCTGACATTCCTATCGGCTCACAAAGTTGTAGTGATTCTTCTGTTACAGATATATGAAAGAGAAAGAACTGGAAAGCAAGATTAAAACCCATTCTATGCAAATGAAGGAACGTCGTAAGAAACCGAAGGGCACGCCACAGCAGGAAATGAATGCAGCCAAAAAAGAATTGGAGATGGTAGGCCCTACAGTGGCTAGTCGCTTATTTTCATTTCCCTTCACTGTCAACTTTTTGTTTAGTTTTATTTCAGGTTCACGCTTATTGCTGGGTCGTGCAAATTCAGAAACCTTCCCCTTTCCCTTTTTTCTTCCCAGCACAGTTTTGGTACTTTCCTTAACTTCTGTCTTTGCTTTACATTATACATGCTTCTTTTTATTTTTAAGTAGGCTTCACAATGTAATGTAATACAATGTATTTTGGTGGACCTCCTGTGGTGTCCACTCCATATTATTAAACAGTCTTCTGTATAATGTTACTACCATAGTTGGTTCTTGAGGTTCATCTATTTTAATTTCTCAGTTAAATGAAAGTTAATTTCACTTAACTGTACTTAGGGACTATTTAACAATTATGTTACCAATTAAATTGAATAGTTTTTGCAATACTGATTTTTTATTATCTTGTGGTTGATAAAATAAGTTGATGGCTATGTGTTGATGATTGTGAGGTTTCTTTTGGTGTCTTGACATGCTATATTAATATTGTACTTAGCATTCACCTCGTCTTTGCATTGCTAATCGTTGACAATTTTTTCATCTGTAATTTTGAACACAGCATTTTATTGATACAGTATTTATTATAGAAATTCCAGAACAAAAGAGGATGACATTCTTTCTTGGTCTTGTGTTGAAAATTTTGTAACTTAAGATGAATGTGTCACAATTTTACAACTGTTTAAATTTGTACTGAGGTATACTGTTTTTCTAGTCTTCCAAGTCATGTGTGCCCTCTGAGGTATTTCTGTGTCTAAATCGTCAGCAAGAGTATATTGTTGGCCTACCTTCATTAGGAACAAATGTTTTTTGTTACCGTATCTCCATGCCTTAATATCTTGTTAGTTTTCAGCCAGTTGAAACACAAAATGCTGGAGTCCAGGTACAAAGTGTAACTTACTGATTTACTTGTCAACAGGTGAAAAATCTGCAGGGTGAATTGATGAAACGGTATTACGATTTGAAGAGCTGGTCCCAAGACCTATATACAGGTGCCTAGACTTGATTATGCGAACCACTAACCCTCGCTTAAGGACATTTCTGTTCTTATCGTTGCCCTCAATCCGTGCCCTAGCATTTGCAAGCCACCTAATCTCATATGGCGTGATTTTTTAAATGTTCCGATAATGTTGTGGGCCTTTGTTATGTATTTAACTAAACTGGTGTTCGTAACCATACCTCCTGAAGCTTCTGAATTTGTGCATGTTTTAACTGTGCCAATAACAAGATGATGCTGACAAATGTTGTCGAAATTGTTCTTTGGCCTCATTAATTTTACTGTTACTTTTAAAAGCCTTGGCCTTTTGTACCTCAATCACGTCGTCATCTCCAAGTTACATTTTTTTCTTGAAAATCAGAGCACACGCTATTGTTGTGTACTACTGTTTTGTGATTTCTTGCCTCAACGCAAACTTTAAGCCTGGTGTGGTTCTCCAGTTTTTAGTGGTAGAAATTACCGGCTGTAGTGACTCTTAAATTTAAAATCACATGGTTACATACTCAAACTCGCCGTTGATGGCGCATTTTGTTCATTAAAATTCTCAAAATCCATGATGTGAATATGCCTTTTTGCTGGATATTTCTTCACTTCTTTTGCAATCATGACACCTTGTTGATTTATTCAACAGACAACATTACTTGCTTATTTTAATATTCTATCGAGTTTCAAACAGAGTTTGATCTGGAACTGAGAGACGTTCAAGCACTTTTACACTTGGAACAAAAATGCTATCTTGTCTTGGTCAGCACACATTTTGACTGGCTTGTGTTGTCAAAAAGAATACAGAAGACAATGTTTATGTGCTCCATCACCAGACTATGTGACCAATTGATTTCTAGTCATCCATTCGTAAGGATACGGTGTGAGGAAAGTAACTCGAAGATATGAGTGAACAGAGCGAACGCTGTGTTAAATACGTCATTGATCTAAGGTGCTATAAACCCGTTGTCTGTCAAAAATGACTTTTAGTTGAGGCCACTTTCTGTTGTAATACTGGTTTCGACTTGTTTGTTACTCGAATTTGAAGTCATTTTCCTGATTGGGTGCATAAAATGACCAGCTGGGTTGCACCAACTTATCAAGATTTTTTTCTGCAGCAATAACTAAATGTCTTTCTCAAGTACAGAAATCACTGCTAATCTGAGGAAAGAACAAGTTCAGATAAGATAGTGGTCCAACTCGAATGGTAGATTTTTGATGGAACATAGCTTCCTGGCAGCTTAAACTTTTTGGTCGTATGAAACTTATTAGCTGAGAATTTGATGAGTACATTTCAAGTATGTAAATTACTACCAACTTCCAACTTAAATCTTAAAATATTTGACATCTGTTCTTTCTTTCTGGAAATAGTTCATAACAAATCCAGGTAAACACTTTATAGTTCTTGTATCTGTGTACATCTAGATGGAAACTTGATTAATTTTCTTTTCGGACGTGTTTGTACCAGAAAAATCTTGAAAATTTCTGCATGAAAATTTTGTATTTTCTTGTAAAGGGGCGGAAATGGTCTCTTCCATGCATTGCTTTTTTTCAACGGAGTTTTTCAAACTTCTGTCACTCTTGTGACCATCTTTTTCAATGTGCCTGACTAAATGATTGTTGTATCAAGAGTGTTTCTTTTAGATATCTCTTATTCAGTGTGTGCTTAAGGCTGAGGAACATGCAGTGGTTGCTTTGTTATATTATTCAGTGAATATTCATCATTTGTCTGACTAGGGCACATTCCACGGTTAGCTTGTTTGTAAAGACAGTTTTCTTTATGCTTTTCTGTTGAACAAGTGATAAGGCATGAGTCACACAGAGTTGTTGACATTTTGAGTTGTAAGTCTTTGAGATTGTATTACCCAAGTCTGCGACTGAAAAAGTGACCTGGGTTAGTTGTCCTTTGTCAGTACAAGCTAAAAAAGCTATTGTGGCTTTTTGATTTCCATTTCTTCATTTTGCCTGTCCCACATAGTCTTGTGTTGTCACAGTATTAACGCAAGATTGTCATCAAAACATGAGTTCTGACCAGTCTTGTGTCTTCTTTAATAACCAAAGAGGACTGGGGAGCTGCTGCTGGTGTCCTGAGCAATGTTAGATAAGGGCATCAGACTCTCTCCAGAGTTTGCAATATTCCAGGTGTGGGAAAGTGAGAACTTGACTGCTGGCAAAAGACTTTAAGTTGTAGCCAGATATCACCTTGATCTTTTGAAGAGCCTTGATGCTCATGCGTGCAGAGGTGTATGTATACTGAAAAGTTTGTTTTAGCGACACGGGGGGGGGGGGGNNNNACTACAGCTCAAATTGTTACGAAACTTGGTGCCATTAATACTTTGAAGAGGCATGTGCATTGGGTCAAGTTATTCTGTGGCTCATTTGCATGAGAACTAGCCAATCACAGCACTATTTTACCAGCGGTGAATACTCACTGGCCAAGTCGGATTCACTTTCCTGTTGTAAATGAATATTCACTGAATTGATATAGCATACCAACATTAATTTACAGATTATGATCTTCATATACAAGGTTTTGCGTTATGATTAATGTAACAGGTTTTTCTTTTCAACTGTAGGCTCGCCTAGGTCTAAACCTCAGCCCATTGCTTCATTTCCCAAACGACTGTTCTAAGTAACTGGTTCGTTGTAAGTTCAGTGTTTGACATTGCACTGCGCCTGTGGAGTCACTCAGACGTCACCAACTCGAACACACTGTAACAGCTTCACCTAGCTTAGAGGCACATTATGAACTAAGGTTTCCATTGGGGCACCTCAGACGTGAGATGAACACGTCTTGAACACTGTAATCTTAATGGATTATTGCAGTTGTGGCTTGTTCACACTGACCCCAGTTCTTATTGCTATAGGCAACTGGGTTAATGCTCTTGCTCAAATGAATTTTTAGCAATTTCATTTTCAATCATTGTGTTGTATATAGCTTTTCACTCAGCCCTGAATTTTTATACTTTTCAGTTTTAGCACTTGGCATTAACCCGGACTTGTACAGTCTTTACTATGGTTACTGAATTGCTAATTAAACGATTGTTTTGTAAAGTTTATTTTATGCTACTGCAATTACAACCATAACGTTGGGTAAATGTAATTAGAAGTCTTGTAAGTAATGTCCATGAGTTCTGAACGAATGGTGAATTTTTAGAAACTACGCTTGACTGTTTATTTTCTTTTACTGCACACCTGTGTACCATTCATTACAAAGTGTACTATTAAGCACTAATACCTTCGTCACAACTACACTAAGAAAATCTGAGTGATAGCCTTTTGTCTTCATTTGTGATGTTTGCATGCTGTGGTCTGTGCACTTTCTTTGTATGTGGTCGTGTCTTCTATCTACTGTGTGTTGCTAACCAATAACCCAACCACGAGACATCAATGTATTGGTCAGAACATGCTGGGTGTTGTTACCAGGGCTCCGCTTCATGAAAGTGACTAAGATTTAAGGCGGAAATTTGGTCTTACACTCTCACCTCACAATTATTGCTGAAAAGGGGTAATTACAAGCGCATCACAGTCGGGAAATAATTTGTCAAAATTATCTTGGTATCTAGAAAGTTATTTGTATATTCTCAGAGACTTTGCACTTTTGCTCGTGTGAGATTTAACTATTATTCTGAAATAGTTGTGTGACCAATAAGTCACTTTCATGAAACAGATCCTGGCAGTTGTTGAAGATGTGTTAGTCATCCATTGTATTAACTTCATAATTCTGTTTTCCCAACTGATCTTGTCATCCCAACAGAAAGATTTTTTGACACTTTTTATTAATATGCCTTTGTTAATATTTGGTCCTAGTCACCAGTCTTTATCGGAGAGTACTCAAAATGCCATCAATCACGTTGCGGACCTCAAGAAAACTAATATTTGATGTGACATGATTGGTAAATTCAAGAGTGGAGTTTTGAGGAAAGTTTGATGATCCTAGTTCTAAATATCTTTGCTTAGATTCTAGTAACTGCATGGTTTGAAAATGACCTTTTTCGTCAATTCACCTGCTGGGTTGAAATTGTTGCTAAATTGAAATTGCCTTGCAAACGGTTTAGTACATGGTGCTGTGGAGTTTAGTACATGGTGCAGCTGTGTTTAGTACGTGGTGCTGTAGGGTTTAGTACATGGTGGTCTGGGCGCTTGAAATCACTAACTGTTTTTGTTTCAGGCTGAAAAATTGCAAGAAGAAGTGATGTTAAAGAGAAAAGCATTGGAGTATCGATTCAAAGCATTCACTGGAATCTAGACCATCAACGTTGTGTGTGAAGGAACCTGCAAACATTGAATAACATGCACTTGATAGGTGGCTCTGATGTTGATGACATCATTCTGATGGTGTTGCTATATTTTTGGACTGTGCTTGTCTTTTTAATATTATTTTACACTACAATACATTCCCTTCTATTTGTTATTGAGTAAGTCGTGTCCAAGTTGTATTTGGGAGTGAGCTGTCATTAATAGTCACACACAGACACAGACACAGACACACACACACACAGACACAGACACACACACAGACACACACACAGACACACACACACAGACACACACACAGACACAGACACACANCACTAGTGCAACTTACCCCACTTTAATGACGATGAACAGCTGATGCGAGTACAGCACACAAAGGAATTACTTCCGCCTTTCCCCAGGTTTGTGGCCACACAGCATTTATAAGTGGTGCAAGTTACCCTAGAGCAAGTTACCCTACCTCAGTAAGGTGAAGTTAGTTCGGGTCCACACAGCCCTCAAACCTAGCGACATTTCGTTCCAGGAGTAAATTGTTCTAGGGTAAATGTGTGTGTGGAGGGAACTTTAGAGCCTATGTGGTCACAAGTCATTGTAATTTGATTACAATGTATACATTGCCATTGAAAGAAAACCCCATGACTATACAATCTGAGTAGTTTTCACCGTTTGTAAATCATCTTTAAGGTCTAGTATGATAATGTAAAAGTTTGCTATCCTATGGGTCCTGTGGCACTTGAATGAGCCTTCAGACACTGTACAACTTGTTTTGAGAAGGCATTTCGTTTTGTTTTGACTCAGCCAAGATTCTAATTTCTGAAAAAGTACTCAAGATGATGTACACTGAAGGTATTGGATATGTTAAAGGATTGAGGCATATACATGAATTTCAGTATTATTGGTGAGTTCTTCAGTTTCAACTTAAGTGAAGTAGTGGGTTTATAAATAATAGAAGTAAGTTAAGTGTGTAAGATAGACGAGTATGTCATTTAAGGGGTAAGAACAAAATAAACTTGTGTGATTGATCGAGCATGAACATGCGTATTTAGACATGTGCAGAATATTTTTTGGCTGACTTTCAAGTAGTGTAAAGGGTCACTGATTAGTCGTCATTCTGTTGCATTTTCAGCGTGATGTGTTGTGCAATGTTGCCTAGTGTCATGTGCTTTTGTAACATGCAGAAGTCCATATGTTTTTGATATTTTGTTTATTCTCGATTGCTATCAATTATTATTTAAAATAAATTTATTGATATAACTATCCCTGTTCTGGCTATTATGAGTTAAAGGGATAGCAAACCATGTTTTGTTCATAAACTTCCGTTAGATCACATGTTGAATCCTTGAAACCAAATAATAGGCTGCAAGTCTCAACTCTGGAAAGTTTGAACTTACGGGTAATAGTTTTAAAATTTAACATCAGCAAGCGTTACTAACGCTTTAGGCGAAGACTGTGAGAGACAGTGCCATTCGAACCCTGTCCAAGAAGTGAACTTTGGAGTTAAGACCATTTACTGCTATAAAATTGGATTCAACTTGTTTCTGGGACGAGATTTCCGAATTTGCAAGAAACTGACCGTTAGACATTCCTGGAGACCTTGCTCGCGCATAAAATGACATGTCCCGTGACAAGCTGACTTGTAGAGCGTGGTCTCGAAGTTATGAAATCGCATCTAATTAGAATAAGTAACAATTTGATACCAATTGCGCTGACTAAATCAAAAGGCCAGTTTATAGCCCCTAGATCTCGCCTCTCGTGAGAAATGCCAATTACACAATTTTTTTTTTCAAATCACCCAAGGACGGCGTTTAGGATCTTCCATGAAAGCTAAAACCACGTTAGAATTGTAGCAACGCAGAAAGCAGCAATGCATTCAATGTTCGGGGGGGGGGCTGACGGGACTTCGCCCCAGTGTGAGATGACACCATTGACGCCTGCTTCGTCAGGGAAGAATTGTTGGTAAACGGTAAACTTGTGAAATGGATTATACTGCAAACCATTTTGTAATTTGTTTCGACATTGTATGTATTAAGTGGAGTCTAAATGGTTGCAGGACAATGCTTTCGCTTACTCCAAAAAGTCTCACTAAAAATTTTCATTCGATTGGCGTGTTAGTTATCAGGCGAGTTACTTGAAACATGAAATTGACCAGTTACTCTGAATGATGTTTATAAATTCGGCAAATTATTCCTGCCGTTCGCAAAAATTAGAAACCACTGTAGGCTATATCCAGAACAGAATTTTGAACTACGATTATGGTCAATTGTCACTCACTGTCGTTTACATTTTTTGAAACTGATGACAACATTTTACAGTCTCGAGAGTTGTTGTTAAACTGTCAATTTTATGTAAACCCGTCTGATGAGAACAAGTCTCAGAGACGTAGTCATCTTTAGGGTCCCAATATGAGAAGGTGCTTAAAACAATTTCGAACTTGACCAGGCAAATAGGTGACACGTATTTAGCAACATTTTGGTGTATCAGTGACTAGTCGTTATAAACAATTTTAAGTCACAGATTCGTGTCCAGAACTTCCCCATGCACTTTATACGCGAAGGTGTTAAAAGAAAATGTCATTTGGCTTGAAGCACTTTATTTATAATGTATAGGGTATATAGCAGTACAAATTCTGAGAGAAAGATACTTGTAACTTCTTTCAAATATAAATGCCCTCATTTACTCGATGTAAGATTAAAATGCATCAAACATGGGGTTGTTTAGAGCTATAAGGACACCTCTTTAGCAATATAAAAATGATTTAAAATAAAAAAAAATCACAAATGAATAAATTTAAAAACATCACAAGCCAACGGCCTTTTACTCTCTTTTTTCGTGCTGCGAATGAGCCACTTAAAATCTGGAAAACGTGTTTCAGTTTGTAAGGTAATAAAATTCTAAATTACGCAATTCACAAGTCTTCTAAAGGGACTGGTCTCGTGAGTTTGAACGAAGTCACAGTTTGAACGAAGTCACAGTTTGAACGAAGTCACACGTATGTTTCGCTGCTTACGTCAGGGGAACTTCTTCGTTACAAAACGACCCTGAAATTGAGAAACGAAAGTGTTCAAAGCACACGCAACCACTGTCACGCAATAGCAAATCGCGTTGACGATGTCTAATTCCGTTTCATTTCAATTGAATTTAAGGTCAAAAAGCATAGTTGTCTCTGGTCTGTTTTTTTTTTTGAAAATCAGGTAGTGGTACGGTTTTTTTTTACTTCTATTTTTTCAAAAAATAAAATCCATCTGAGATAAACAAAATGATGCAGGATTATGAAGTTTTAAACATAGCTTACATGCCGACGTGTGAGCGTGCGTTTTTTGTTTTTTTTTAGTGAGCGTCGGGGTAACGATCAGAACCAACTAATACTTTTGTAGCCAAATATTTTGCTTTGTTTCCTTCGTAGGGAACGTTTCATCGTTCGGAAAATACACATAAACATTTAAGTTAGCCTATAGTGCATTCGCGTTTTTACACCATAATATTATCTAAGTTTATGGAAACAGAAATTCGATGTTATTTTGGCGGCCACGTTGTTGGTGCCTCGTCAGAAACTGAATAAATCGACTTTTCGATTCTCTTCAAGCGTAAAAATAATTTGCCTATCTGAGTAAGGACCAAGGCAGTGACTTATCAACACTTGGTTGTGACAGAAGGCTCGAGTATATTGGTAATCACTAGTCACTTACCACATCGTCGTTTTCCTTCTGGTGCCGACAAAAGCAATTCAAACTTTACCCACCAGGTCAAGCAGAAGTAGTGAGTGGTCGAAAGCCTGTTCCAGGGCGTTACTGTGGTCCTCAAGGAGAGCCGAAGTCATCCACGAATCTCCGGCAGGCAAATCCCAGCCATCACTGGATTCCGTGCCCGTATCGCTTGATACTAAAATACGAAACAACTGAAGTTACAAAATGCATTTGAAATTATTAATTCAATGATGTAGTACTCTCTGAGTAGACGCCTACCGGTGTGTAAAATCACGGGCTACTAAACATTTCTCTTTGTTCATTCAGACACAGAATTTAATGGCTTCGCAAAGTGAAAGGTTTTGTGCGAGACAAACATTGTCTATAAATACACTCAGATATGTGTATTCTTTTCAGCCAAACCAAACGTGATTTTTCCACCTGAAAGTTTTATCCAAACAGCCTCGAGTTTGGAAAATGCGCATCACTTATTTTGTAAGCTCCGGCGCAAATGCCGAGACTAATTTTGTATTGTGAAGTAGTATCAATCAAAAGTTAGCGGTTTTTTCGACGGACGTGGGTTTATTGCCGCTTTTAAGTATTTATAAAAAATACGCCCTTGTCTAATATCCAGACATTTCCGGTACTTGTGTAAATTTTACAGTAACTTCTAAATATATTTGTTCCTCGGTTAGAAACAAAACGACTTCAACATTTGTAAAGCGTCACCATTATTTGAATAAAGTAAGAATTCATATTCTCGTTTACCAGTCTCGTTAAATGTGGTTTCAGAATCCCAGTGGCATTTGTCACCACCTTCCTCCAGCAGGAACTCGACTGATGCTATAACGTGCGACATTTCACACGGAGCTTCGTTCTCGGATGCGTCACTTGAAGACGCACTGACGTCAGTATCACAATCAGTACAATCACACGAATCTGCAAAGTAAAGTAAAAAAAACGGGATCGTTTTAGAAAAACGTGGCTATGAGTCAATTCACCAACAAGTCACAGGGGCTCAAAACTATGGGTCACGTTAGTCAAATCTTTGCCCTTTTTCGATTCTATTTTTGGGGGTTTTGTGAGCGTGATTTCAATTTTACCAAGCACATAAATCCAGTTTTGATTTGTATTTTCGCTATATGCTAGACCCCATATTGCTAAAATTGTAATTTTGATCAAATGATCTACATTGTAGTTTTATTAGATTCTGAATGTGTGTATTGTTCAAGACAAAATCAGGCGAACTTGTAATGGTTTTAGTGAGCGTGTTGGTCCATCATAGTTCGCCAATGAAAATTTTACGCGCTAGTGACGCAGTGCGCGCTCCTAAAATCATCTTTGAGAAATATTTAAAATTTTCACACGAGATTTTATACATGAGTATTTTGGCTGATATGGTGCTACGCCGTGCTTGAACATTTCTGAGCCATATTTAAAATATTGGTTAGGCTGAGGGCTGTGCTAGACTATTCAGTGGCGGATTCGGGAGGGGGGCAAGGGGGCCATGCCTCCCCCCTAAAATTCTCCCAGATTCCATTTGGCAGTTCGGAGCGCGAATTGCTGACTGGGGGGGGGGGCTCGAATGCACAATGCATAGGCCTTGAACAAACTCCGTTTTTTAGTAATAAGGTCCACAAACCCAAAAAAATTCAAGACCCCCTACATCCTGGCATAAGGCGAAATTCTGGTTATTCCTGGTCCCCGGCCCCCCTAACTGAAAATCCTGAATCCGCCCCTGTTACTATCAATCATAGACATTTCTTAGCGGCTCAAAGGACGTCGAAGTTCCCGACGTGCCTCTTCACTTTCAATATACTCCTACGCGTCCAGGTTTCCAACTGCTTCAGATAAACGAGACCGCGCGATAGGTCAAGTTAGGCGAAAAGCTTACTATTTGTAAATCGCGTGCTGTTGATCTAAATAGTTACTATTTGTAAATATCACTAATCTAGTAAAAGAACAAATTCTAAATAATGGGATACGTATTTATATATAAGTTAAATTTTAACTTATGTATTACTGATATCAAGAAATTGAATAAATTTAAAAACGATACCCCAAATTTGTGAATTCTGGTGTTTTTGTGTCATTTTGCCCAGGTAAAACATTGCATAAAAACTGTCTTTTTCTGGCAAATGGCAATGGCTCGACATTTGACACCGCAGTTGCACCAGCAAGCGATCGAGAATAAAAACTTGCAATTTCCCTACCCATTGATTACAACGTCCAGTCATTCTCGTGGATTTACGTTCGAAATTTCCCACGCAGTTTTAACGTCCAATCACCACGACATTGACATCAACATTATTTGTTGGTCCAAGACAAGCTTTGAAATACGGGCCGGGGATTAACCCGCTGTTACGTCAGATTGGTGCCAATCTTTAGAAACACAACAATGCAGCGTCCATGATGTCTGTGGCAATGTGTCAGTGACGCGGTAACAGTAGTTTGCGTTTTGACTCCTGGTGCGTATTTTACTTGCCTGTCACTCAGTAAACACGTACCTGATATAGATACCATTTCACCTGCAGTTGGTGAGTTGTGGCTGCGAGTGCGAACTACTAATAACTACGTCAGGGGAAATCAAAACGATAATACTTCACCCTTAATTTTGTTTCAAAAAGCGAACTGCAATGTAAACCAGTTCAAACTGTTATTTACAAAATGTTTCTTTCTCTCTTGTGGATCTGGTGATATTTTTTAGGAAGCAAACCTGTTCCATGTCATAAATCTGTAAATAAAATCAAATCGGTTTTTAGAAGCAACAATTGCTTAAGTAGACTCCAAATGCCTTTACATAATGTATGAAAGAATAGTTTATGCTAGTACAATCAATTCAATTATTGCATGAAGGTTTGTCCTCCAATTTGAGACAAACGCAGGCCTACTTACCAATAAGGGCGAATAGCTCCACCGACAGGTGATCCATAGCAGTTTGGAGCTCAGCACAAGAATCTGATTTGTGAAAACCTTCTCCTTCTGAACTGGTGCTTAGTACGGGCTCGTCGCTAATTTTTTTCAATATTTTCTCATCGATATAGGACCCAGTAACCGACATATCTAACGATAATGGAGAGAAGTTGTCCATTTTCACAAAATACCTCTCAATCGATGGCGAGAGCCCGACCCTACTGTGTGTCTCAGCTCACAACACGAGTTACCCTTTCAAATTCCCGCCATCTGCTGTCCTGGGGATTTACGATTGGCTCAAAATGGTGGGCGTGTCGATAAAATAACGACACGGATTCTGATTGGCTAACGTTGTCTGTCACTTAATATCACGTGGGAATGTCAGTGGACGATGTATTGCAAAGTAGCCAACAGAGAGCACTTTCTCCGGCATTTTCCCCCGTGTCATAACAGTGACCATTACTCAGGTGTGAAGATGCAATAGCCATGAATCGGGACTACCAAGCAAGAACCGAAAAGCCCTACGTAAATCCCTCTTGGAACGCAAGGCTATCACTCATTTTAAATATTAAAACAAATAAAAATAAATAAATGCATAAAAAATACGTCGTCACAAAACTGCGCATTTTCAACTTTTTTAACTTTTTTGCGAATTGGCAACACGGAGGTGAAAGCTTTCGTCGCATCATGCGCGCACTCAGCCTAAAAATGGGGTCTGAAATTTTTGAGGATGTGGACCCTTTACTAAGATTCAATGTGTACGTTCAGAGCTATGACTTGTACATTCGCCGCATTTTGGTTACAGGTATTTCCTGCCTTTTTAGTGGACTTTTATCTCATTTTTTACTTTTTTTCTGAGTTTTTGTTTCTCTGAGGTGGCCCTTTTTGCCCACTTCACCAAACTGGGGGATCTCGTTCGAGCACCCGAGCCCACCTGGGTGCGCGCATGCGCAAAGCAGTAACGTAAATTTGTGCCCTCTGTTTTTAGCCAGTCTCAGTCAGAACCAACTTTAAACAAAATCGAGTGATTTTTTACCTTCTTTCACATACGGAGTGCTGATTAGTTCAAACGGAAATAGTACACTTCAAACTGCATTTAATCAAGTTAGCGGCGTTGAAGCAATCATTGAACTCTTTCCAATCCTTGGTTGTATCATATTCATATGGCATTAAAAACACGAAAAACAAAGGTTTCCACCTCTAAACATGCAATGAACCAAAGCAGTGGTTTTCAAAGATAACAATCAGTCAGTTTAAACTGATTTTTTAAGTTACACAAACTAATTCAGTTTTGGATCTTTTTTCTGAAATCTCTCGTTAACGCCATATCTCAGTGAATCAATTCCCCAACGAATAGAGAAATTCCGCCAAAAAGAATATAGTACAGGGCTTGAAATTTTCCTCTTTCAAGAGGATTTCCTCTTTTTTCGTTTTGATTTCCTCTTACTTGATTCCCAGTTTCCTCTTTTTGTCTCTTTTTATCATTATTTTGACTTTATTCATGCAAAAATATTTATTTCACTTAAATTTTACAACACAAAAATATTTTTATCCCACAACCCTATTTATTTGTGGAACGATACATCGCCTGGAAAAATTCCTCTTCTTTGCCATTGGTCATTCCAAACCCTGATAGTAAAAGCTGCAGTAATTCCGTTATTTCTTTGTTCCTGTACCGACTCTTTTGCTCCATCAGTCACAGACATTCTTATAAACCCGTAGAGTAGTTGATAAAAAACATGCCATTACTGGATGACGTGGCAGTAACGCTTCTGAAGTGTAATAACACATTATTCACTTCTTAATACTAATTTTATTTTTATTCTGTTTATTTAACTCTCGCAAGTATAGAAAATACAAGAAAAAATACCAGTCAAATGAAAATAAGTAAAAGTACAAGTGAGAAACATGGATAGCACAAAAGTCAGAAACTTATTTCCATTCGAAAAGATTACATAGAAATAAATGAAAACGTAAAGATATGAACCACAGGAACAAAGTACTAAAAAATATAAGTGCACAAATGGTAATTATGACCAAAGGTATATGACATAATATAGAAAATCAAAACAAAAATCAATAAAAAAACTCATTGCCCTCGGTATGAGACAATTTATTCAACAAACAGCGTTAAACGTTTAAAATAAAGAAGTGACTGATCGTCTTTACTGTGGTCAGGAAATGACTTCCTTCCAGCGCTGGGAAAAGTAATTTAGTAATGAAACTATAAAATCGGTCGATAGCATGGGCGGCGCACCATAGAGGGCTGGAGGGCTATAGCCCCACTTTTTTCAGTGCTACGCCGCACATGATCTATAGGCGGTGCATCACAGGGGGGCTGAAGTGGCTTTAGCTCCCACTTTTTTCAGTGCTGCGCCACCCATGGATAGTTAAGATGTGAGAGCATATTTAAATGATCACGAAGTAACCCTCTATACCAAACTTAAACACAGTTGGTCGGGTCCGCCCCAAGAGTAACGACAAAGTGTTACATCACTTGATATTTTAAAATTAGCAAATAGCAAATAGGAGGTCGAAAAGTAGAAACCCATGCTTTGAATTAATTTTACATTAAATAGTAAAAATAGTTACAACAGTTATCAGACGTTAGAATGTCTCCATGGCAACAATGAAGTAACATGGCCGCCAAGCCGTAGATTTATAGTAATCACATACCGGATGATGGTGAAAAGGAAATATATTTAAAATAACACCAACTGGGTTCAACACCTTCACGTGTCGTTATAACTGCCTAAACAGTCATAATGACGGACTAAAAAATAAAAATTTCAGTACTTCAGTAACAGCAAAGTTAATTCATTTAATTTGGAAGACGGATCTCTTCGAAGGTTTTTAGATGTAATTGGTCAAAACAGTCAAAATGACGACAATTCTTTGAAAAACATTAAATAAAAGCTGAACTTCTGTACTTCAGCAACAGTACGTCTGTTTTGAGTTTGGTGTTGTATTCGGAATACACGTAATGGCAACCACTTGGACTCAATGTAAAAATACTTCGATGGCTGTTAGGTTTCAGACGATACATTTGATCAGAATGCTCAAAAACTCAGTAATGTTTTTAGTGTGGTTGGATATAAAGTACCTGCTAGTTTGTGTTGAAGATCTTAGGTCTTAATATTGACAGCATTTTCCTTCTTGGCTATATTCGATGACATCAATACACCAACTTGGGCACTTGGGGATTTAGCAAACGCACAGTACCCCCCAAAAACGCTCTTAATTTCACACAAGTTCACTCACTTAGAACTTTTCAAATTAAGCTGACGTCATTGGTGACGCTTTGCAAATTCTAAGTAGCGGTGACGAGGTAATGTTTCTGAATCAGTAAAAAGTGTGCTTTTATAATCCTAGTATAATCCAAGAGAATGGCTTGCGAGCGACTGGGGATGCTTGAAGTCTTCTCAGGTCATATAGTCATAACAGGAATCATTTAAGATCATCTATTAGCCCTTGTTTGTACACAATAGCTCGTAACGTTCTGTCCGCTACGATTAGCAACATTCCTGCTAATTCTGCCATTGTTAGTCAGCGATGTGTTACTAAGCGTCTATGGCTCAGCTAAATCCTCGCCTGTCGCACAGCGGGCGCGGGAATCAGCTATTCAGATGGTCGGCGATTCAATAGATTGCCGCACCGATGGCGTTGTCGGCGAGAAACATTCCATTTTCCACGCCTTTTAATCCCAACCACGGTTGACCCTTCAGTAAACCCCAGTCCCATTCCACCAGACCCCCGTCACTTAACTCCACACACTGACGAAAAATAAACATAAAACGCTTTGTCCCGGAGACCAAACACGCGGAGTCCCGGGAACCATCTTCCCGACCTCAGTGAAAATCCAAACCTGTCAGAAACACCTAGGACTATAATATTACTCCCAGGAAACACCTAGCTGGACCCAACCTGGCTGTCATATTCTTTAATTGTTATGGACAAAAAAGCCCGTACGTTACAATATACTCAAACCTGATGGAAGCACCAGCAAACGTGCCCTGAGTTCAGTTACGCTAGGACTTCGTTGAAAAGCAAGACTTCGCAAGATTACGTGAGAAGTTGCCATGTATTTTAAATGAGAACGCTTGATTTTGGTTAGATTTTTTTGTGAGGTCCTAGCATTACTGAACTCTACCCTGTTGAAGCGACATGTTAAAATTGGTCGTGGACAACACTGATGTATCAAAATGGCTCCCCAATACATCTGATCGTTGTTTTTCTTTTCTCTTTCACAGGTACAGGCTACTACGAAAAAACAACCCATGACTGGAAATGCCTCTTTGTAAATAATTATTTAAAAATCTCCCCTTGGTTAAAACTTCATCTTCATAAATGATAAGAGGGAGCACAGTGGCGGATCTACGTTTTCAGTAAGGGGGGTTAGGATTCCTGCAAAGGTCGAATCCGAAGCGCGTGGCACCGAGCGGGGGGTAAACCCCCCTCCCTGTATGACAATTTTTTATTTTTGTAGCCAAACAGTGAAATTTCCATGCATCCTGGTACGTTTTTGGCACTTAATATGTCCCTGGAGTTTTTGTTAAGCTAATTAAAACCCTTCTCGATTTCGTCACATGAACTTGGCTCATAAGTTTCGTGAAACCATATTTGTGCACATCTGGGTATGAGTCACACAACCAGCAAAACATCTGCTTACACACACCTTTTTAGCATATGAAAAAGTGTGGTGTGTATACAGAGGCTTAGACATCTACCAAATATCCACTGTACACTGAGAGTACACAAAAACTCTGGCCTGGCCCGTCACGAGACCAAAAGTACACCTGTACTTATTATCCCTATGAAAATAGTCGATCTGTCGCGGGACCAAACAGTACTGGCTGAGATAAATAGTTTTACAAAGCACACTTTGGTAAAAAACATCGCAAGACTTATTCGCCGAGGGACCAGATAATACACTGAAACTCAATAGCTCCACAAATCAAGCTGGCCTGGTCCGTGGCGAGGCCTAAAGCGTACTTTGCAAAAAATTTTAAATTGAAAACTTCTCTCTAGACACTTTTTAATGTCCAGTGGTTGCTCATACGTGTAGTTTACACATCTGGTGGTCAACTGCTGCGAGAGGTTGTCTAGGAATGGTTTTCGCACCGTTCTGTAGTACTCACTGGAAGAAACAAGTATTGAGTACAAATTCAACTACTCGCTACGTGAAATAGATTTTGGATATGAAGGGATAGACTCAAGTGAAAATACAGACCAGAATCAGTTTCTGTGCGCTCGTAGACCCTCTGCTGTACTGGGTAAATTTGGCATGTCCAAAAATAGTTTCTATTTCGTTTTCATTGTACACAGGCATAAAAAACCGACATTATTACAAACTTGTAGATTTATAACTTATTACTGAGTGTTTCTTCAGGAACGTTGTTATCTTTCTGTTGTCTAGACTGCCGAGGAATCTGTACATCGGATCCAATGGGTTGCTCCTCTTGGAGCCATTCTACCCAGACATCTTCGACGTTTGTTCCCAACACTTGCACTTCGTCAACTGCTGTGTCAATGAGCTTGTACGCCTCTACAATGTCAGCATCTCGTTTCGCAGCTCAGTTGGCACAAAGCCCCCCGAGGTTACCAAGTCCATTCAAAAGACTTACAGCATGCGGAACTAAATTTGATCCCATCATGGACTACTTCAAACCTTGACGATGTATCCCAAGACCCATTTGCATCTCTGCAATTTTTGAAATAAACGTCCCAATGTCTGAACGCTTGAAACCCGAAGTACTAACATCAAATACATGTCTATGGGCATGGGCGTTTCTTCGGGTGGGCATTTCTGCGGAAATTCCCAGTATAGAAAACGGCAGTGGTGCTTATTGCAGATAGAAAGACGGTAGGTGTTGAGATCGGCACTACAGCTCCTTAGGAGGCCTATTGAACATCTCACGAGTCACACAAGACTTAATTGTGAAAATACAGCCTCCCCGCAATTTTTGGTACTGTACACTGTTCGCGAATGCGGTCACTTTGTCAATGTGAGTGCCCCCTTGGTCATTCCTTGTATAGACATAACTTGTTAGAGTGCATCTTCAAACAGACTCCTCGCGACCAGACCACGGCGTCCGCCACGTGACAATAGCAGTTCTTCGGAAAACGATTTTTTTTTCAAAAGTATCACATGTACATGTACACTGTACGATATTGCGCAAGACAACTTTACTATACACCAGTCAAATTCGAGTTACAAACGTGTGGGGTGTAATAGAATGACACGGAATGACAGATGAGGTAAAAACGCTGCACGTCAATTCGGCCTGAATATCTGGGTTGCGGTACCACAGTATTTCCCCTAATCAAATCAAAACATATCTTAGAGTAAAGAAACTATAGTTACCCAAAGAAATCAGCTAAGGAGCTGTTCTTTCAGTGGTGGATCCATCTGAAATGCTCGGCTACTTCAGAAGTGTCGACGGAAGCGCGCGCACAATTGATCTCCGGGGTTTTGCGGCGATGAGCCACGAAGACTCGAAATGCGTTGATTTTCATAACAGCAATTCACAATGCAAAAAACTATATTTTCAGAGTGAACCCCTCATTTTTTCTAAGTTGGTTTACTTGGGGTTTACACACGCTGTTGGTGCCGTTTTTGTTTTGCTGGAGACGTTTTTTT